>JBBPTJ010000609.1:0-12023 GCA_038094035.1 Pulveroboletus aff. ridleyi
ATTCCCTTCTCTCTCCCTTCTCTCTCCTTCCCTCCTACGAAATACGAGGACAGAGTCTAGGCAAGGGCGCGACACACAAGTCCTGCGCCAACGTCCTCCTAGGTACCCCCTTGTCGCTCCGAACTCCATTCGTCCGTCCTACGAACTTCGTACACTAATCTTCGGACCTCCGTTCGGACTTGAGTCCAGAGGAACCGGACTTGACAGCTGGTTGAACATGGCCCTGAATATTTTCAACACTTTCAGGACATGTTGGGGAAGCCAGAGGAGGTGGAAGTGCTCCCAGTCATCAAGACTCCAATTATTGCTGCCTGGTCAATGGAGTATGTTAACTCTACAGTATCTGGGAACATAGATTCAATTGTCAGCCTTCTCACTCAAGCCAGAATCAAGGATCCAATGAAAACTCATAATCCGAACATACCTAACATATCCAAATATATCATACCATTTCATGGGGATCTGGGAACAGGAGAGCACATCCAGGCACTCTTGCAGTGCTGAGCATTGGAAAGCACACCCTGGAGATGTCAATACATTATTTTCATACTGGGACTGTTTTATCTGAAAATGGCTGCAGCCAATGTAATCTGGCATGCATTCATTTATCCCATTGCAGCAAGAGGTGATGACACAAGCTTGCTATGCGATGTCGGAATCCTGAGGCCAATGGAAATTGGTCACTATCAGTCTAAACCAGGATTCCGACACATGCATCAGCTAATCACTTACAGTGGTATATGTCAATGTTTGGACTGTTGGCTGGAGTTGCTAAGAGAGAAGTATTTGGGGATACAGAGCCTTGAAGTGTTTGCAGCTTTGGAATCTACATTCACACAGCTTAAAGAGCTTGCAGGCATCCTTGCCCAGGACTACATTGGAACACACATGATCATCAGGACACACCAAAAGCCCAGTGCTTAGCATGACATGCAATATGAGAATGCATTGATCTTGAATAAGTATTTGTTACTGTACAAGGAACTCACCCATGCAATAAACTCTGGGGATATTGGGTGAACAGAGACATGCATCGTTGCATGGATCCTTGTCTTCAAAGCAACTGGAAAGTATAAGTATGCAAGCCATATGATGGACTTTTTGATGAACTTACATTTTGTATACTCAGAGGGTTTGCAGTATGTGACTGCCATGGCATCACAGAGCAACTTGCACTGACCAACACCAGGCATGCTATCTGATACTCAATGCTTATCAACCTGACTGGAATGAAGGGGAAGTTCTGTGCAGTTGATTGGTGTGTAGAGCTGAACAACCTGTTCATGAAAATCATAAATGGTGGCAAGTTCTCGAACCATACCATCAACCATATTCTTTTGGAGTTGCCACTTGTTCAAGTATATCATAACCTTCATGAAGCCTTTCAGAAACACTTCTTGCACACTCACCTCTCCTTGAGAAGGAATGAAGCAAATATGGTTCAGACATTTGCAGAGCTATGTAAACACTTGGAGAAATACCAACCACACAATATCCAATTAGAATGCTTTAGTAAAATGTGCATAAATGATCTTATTGATGCAGGACATATACTATATCTTTGAATACTGCCACTGCTCATATCCCTATATTCACTGGCACCAACTGGGCTGTTTGGTGGCCTGCTATTGCTGCCTATACTCAATCACTTGGGTGCATGTGGTGTATTGACTTCCCTGAGCCTGACATCCCTCCTACTGGAGACAACTTCAATAGCAAGCTTCAAAACTATTACATTAAGTGGCACAAGGCCAATTCCTGCATCACTGGCTCTACATTGATGACTATGTCATCAACCCTTCAGCAGAGGTACTCCTCTAAGACCATTGCTAAGGACCTTATTAAGGCTCTCAAGGCTGACTTCACATTTGCAGGCCTTCCCCAGATCTATGGGGATTTCAAGGCCATGATGGACACCACCATCCCTGCCAACTTGCATCCTGGAAATGCTCTCCAGCATATCCAGAACCACTATGCCAAGCTGGCAAGTGCAAAGTATGATGTACCTGAGAAGATTCAAGCAATGATCCTTATGTTGAAATTACCTGTGAATATGGATGTGGTTGTGCAGATGGTTGTGCAGAAGAAGGACACAGCTGGGAACCAAATCCCACCTACTGTTGAGGAAATTGTGGCTGCTGCCACACTCTCTTGGGAGCAGCACTCTGCTATGGGTGGCAAAGGTCATGCCTCTGGGACCCAACAGGTCCAGAAGATCAGTGCTGTCAAGCGCAAGGGAGAGGGTAATCCCTCCTTCAAGTCTCAGCAGCAGTCTCCTCCAGTGCCTTCTGGGCAGCAGGAGGGTGACAGTGCAGACAAGAAGGGGAAGAAATGACCTTGTGGAAAGTGTGCTAGCAAGGCTGCTAAGCACAATCACCTCTCTTTTATAGAGGATAAGATGCAGTTTGTGTCAGTTGCTATAGTTTTCTTTTCTCCCATTGTTGATCCATGCATTGCTGCTCACCAGCCTGCCCAGCAGTACCAAGGAACTCAAGGGCCTCTGGTCTTTGATTCAATAACCAAGGCTTTTGATCTCACCCATTAGCTTGAGATCCAGCCCACTTCTGAGACTATCCAGTCCCTTGATTTGGTGCACCCTTTCCTTGAACATCTTGATTTGCCTAGCCCTTCTTTATTGTCATCCACATCCTATCAGCCAGAGGCCATTACTATGCCCGATGCCCCTGCCTCTTTCTTGTCCATATATCCATCAAGCATCCTAGTCGTGTCCCAAGTCTGTCTGTACCATCTTGAGGTCAGTCTGTTTTGCATTTCATTTATCTGTTTATCTGTCTCATCTATCCAGTTCTGGTCAATATGTATCCATTTCATCTGGTCCTGTTCTGTCAACTGGATCACTTATTTAAGTTCATCTCTTGCCAGTTCCATCCTCTATTTAGTCTTGTTTGACTTTTGACTATGATATCTTGTGTTTCTTGCTGTCTTGCTACCTAGACTCAAGTGTCCCTTCATAGGGCCTTGTGCATTACCATAGATACAAAGTCCAGGGAAATGCCCAGACTATAAAAGTGTTGTATTGAGATCTTGAATCTCATCAGTTTGCAACCCACTGGTCATCTCCCATCATCCAAATCCCCCTCTTCTCATCATCTGGATCGTTCTTGAGATTGTTTCCCTCATCATTGTCAGTTTCCAGGTCCTTGTCCTTGACCCCTTGTTCATATCCAGCCCTCGTCCTTGGCTGGGTTTTTCTCATATTCTCATCAATTTCCCATATCATCATCTGTTTCATTTCTGTCATCATCATTTTCCCTCGTTTTCATCAGGTTCTTGCATCTTTGACTTCTATCGCACTCGATCTGGTCCCATCCATGACCACATCTGTGCACACCTGGTCCTCACTATTAGCCAGATTATTAGTCTCCTACCTAGAACATTGTCTGGAACCATTTCATCTTGCTCTAGTGCACTGAGGTTGGTTGTAGTTGTCTGTCCCTGGTACTAACCCTCCACAGGACCCCTTGGGACAAGGAAACTTGACCCCTACCTACTATACCCCATACCCACTTTCTATCTTTCAACTGGAGTCCACTATGAGGGGTTCTACAGGGTTTTCAAGGAGGACACTGTGACCAACACCTCAGTGACAAGAGCTCAAAGACCTCCCCATCAAATTCTGTGGACTTAATCTGAGCAGATCTTCAGATCTGTTTATTCCAGTGACCCTGGAACGAGCACACCACAACATGTCTGGTACAAGAGATTCTTCCTTGTCAGATTACCCACCCACAGATTTGCTCTTTTTTCCTGGAGGTTTCGCCCACTCCACACCTCATCAATGAACTTCTCTCTTGCACAAGGAACCCATCCATCCATCCTCACCACTCTCACCCTTAACACCACTTAATTCATTGAGTTTGGCATCAAATTTCATTCCAACCCCCACATTGTGGGAGCATTGATCACTTTCAGATTTGTCCAGTTTGTCCTCATCTTCACCATCTCTCGGGTCTTTTTGGGACCTATCCATCAACCTGCTGCCTTGTCCACCAAGTCCATTTGCACCAGCAATCAATTCATCTGCCCTCATCATCAACCCACCAAATTCACCAATCCAAGCTCCTGCCATCCAACCACCAATGGCTCACCAAGGAAACCACATGCCCTTTCATAGCACACCTAATGCACCAAAATTCAATGGGAAGGCCCCATCCCAGTTGCCTCGATACCTCACAGAAATCATGGAGATGGGCACCCAGTACACTCTCAACCTGGCCAGTATGGTCAAAGTGGCTATCCGGTATGCAGATTTCAATGAGGCAGAACTTTGGGAGACATTGCACAAGGCATCCACCATTCTGGCTGACTGGGACACATTAGTTGTTGCTGTCAAAAAGTTATATCCCAATTGTGAAGGTACCAACAGGTACTGCCTCACTGACATTCAGTATTTTGTAGAAGACTGGAACAAGAAGACTATGTGTAGCCAGGATGAGTTGGGGGAGTATTGCAGGGGCTTCAGGAAGCTCACTGTGTTGTTGATTGCTAATGACAGGATCTCAGAGAGGGACAGGAACAGGATGTTCCTCAATGGTCTCCCAACCTGTCAAGTTCAGGTTCTCTGGACTCAAGTCCGATTGGAGGTCTGAGGGTTAGTATACGAAGTTCGTGAAGAGGACGAATGGAGTTCGGAGCAGCAAGGGGGTACCTAGGAGGACGTTGGCGCAGGACTTATGTGTCACGCCCTTGCCTAGGCTCTGTCCTCGTATTTCATAGGAGAGGAGTAGGGGTAGGAGAGAAGGGAGTTGGACGAGAGACAGGAGGTGACTAGTTCAATATTTGTACTGAGGTATGGAAGTGGAATACAGGAGGTTTATATACTGAAGTCCAGTCTGAAGTTCGGATGGAGGAATGGAGGACCGTATGGTAAGGTATGTCAGGTAAAAGGAAAGCATATGAAGATGGGGAACATACGTAGTAGGAGCATATGGTGTGGCGAAGGGTCTAAGGGATGGGCCCAAGGGTTGTAACTAGGGAATGGAGGGTTGAAGGTACAAAGGGAATGCTAAATAAGGAAAGCGGGGAAAGTCCAATGCTAAGGGAACAGAGTCTGATATGAAAGTGACGAAGTCCGAGTGAAGGGGTCCAGAGTAGGGGTTTGGAGGCTGAAGTTGACAGGGGCTGGGATGGATATGACACAGCTGCACTACAAGACTGTGTTCATCATTGACTATCAATTGTCAAATCAGATATCCACCCAGATATGGTGTATCCGATGGATGATACCACTGTGGCCGCCCAGTTCTTACTATCCAGTGCCACCCACTGCAACCCCATTGTCACTACCAACAACCTGCCATCTCCATATCAGCAGCTCCCTTACCAGTCTCAGTATCAACAGCCACAGTACCAGCAGCTAGCTTACCAGCCCCCTTGTCAGTTCATTGCACCACCTGTTATGACACCTGCCTTCAATCTGGCTCCACCTTTCAAGGCAGAATCCAATGTCAACAACTGATCAGCAATTTTCTGCAAGTTCTGTGCAGGACTGGATCACTACATCCATACCTGCCCAGTTTGTATTGAGTACCTCCAGACTGGCAAGATTGTCCATGGCCATGATGGCCATCTTTATATGCTAGATGGAACTGGGATTCCTCAGGTCCCTGGTTGTCAATGCCTCAAGGAGGCTATTGACCACATGCTTGCTGTGGGGCAAGCAGGTCCTTCTACCAATCCAGCTGCATCTTCTTCTCAGGTTTCTGCTAACATTTTATCAGCTGCATTCCCAGATACCCTGTCAATCCTCAACATTGACCTGTCTGCCTTCCTGGCCACCACAGTCCATACCTCAGATGACGAGTCTGAGCTGGAAGCAGATTGTCCTGATTTTCAGCCATACATCACACAGGCCTGGGCTAACTTCCAGGCTGACAAGGCTGCAAAGGAGAAGGGCAAGCACATCCAGTTCTATGGTGTACAAGTCCTGCCTCACAAGTATCCGGCTCCCTGTTCTGCATCCATCTCCAAGGAGCTTCTTTCACCAGAGCTCCAACAACAACAATCGTCGTCGTCATCTGCCACCCATGCTCCTACCCCCATCCCGAATACTTCATCTTTGTGCCTGGAGCAGTGCAAATTGTCTGGGGGTATTGTTGCCCCATCATCTTTGTCATCCATTCCAGCCATTATGGGTCCAACTTGTTAGAACCGAGGTCTCCAGGAGGTAACTCCAGAACTCCAGAGTTCGAGCAGGACTTGGCTTCACCATATGTGGTGCGCCCTTGTCACAACTCCGGGGGTGTCCTGTAATTTCGGAACGGGCGGGAGGAGTCGGATTGACCTTGTTGCAAGCAACACAGGCCAAGGATGGTTCAGAAGAGAGTCTTAGAGACTCAAGGGGGTCAGAGTGAGCTTGGGAGACTGTCCAAGTCAATATTCAAACTGGAGTATCTACTACAAGTGCGGGGACTTTATATACGGGAGTAGAAAATAGGTCTTACTAATAGTCCGGAGTGTGGATGCTAGGTGTACCAGAGCTGTGCTCCTAAGCGGGCACAGGGATGGAGGGTGACCTGGGGCGAAGCTAATGGCTATGTACTGTTAAGCGAAGAATGGAGCATAACACTAAGAACAAGGCATGCTAAATACAGAGGGTCTGGGGTGTCAGGGATGCAGACTCATCGAGAATGCACCAGAGGTCACAGGAAAGGTGTCCGGAGTTGTCTGGAGTTAAGTCCAGAGTCCCAGATTCAACGGATATGACACAACTGGACCTGGCATGTCTTTGTCCAGCTCAACCAGTAATGTTTCATCTCGCACCCCCAACACTAACATATCCTTTCCATCATCGTCTGGCCCCCAGTTTAGGTACTCCTGCCCTCTCAACGATGACTCTGCTCCAAAGTGAGTCTTGGACCAGGTAATGGACATATCCATCCTGGTCCCAGTCAAGGACCTTTTTGCAGTGTCCCCCAAATTTCGTAAACAGTTTCATGACCTCACTATGGTAAAGAGGGTTGCACCTACTTCTTTGTCTAATGTCATACAAGTTAACAAGCTTGCTGGTCTCAATCTGGCTTCTATCGCTCACAAGTATGGTGATCAAGTTCTCTACAACAAGGATGGACTGATCATCACTCATCACAATGTTCCCCTCCATGCCATCAAGACCTGGATTGCCTATTCCAGTTGCACCATCTTGGGTGTCCTTGACTCCAGATATTATGCTTGATCCCGAAGGGTCTAGCGTGAACTTGGCGAAGGTCCTAAGACATGAAAACAAGGGGTAACTTGCAGAGGGCAAGATCAAAGGTTTGTCCTGGTGATACCAGATGATAGACTTCCCGGTGAAACAGGTGGACCAAGGACAATCCCTTGTGATCGGGATGGGATGTGGGGGATGAGCTAAAGTGCTCACTCAGGTGTAGAGGGGAGACACACAAAAAGGGGAATTGGGATAGTATGTGCCAAGTAGGTCTAAGCTAAGGAATACAAGTGCTACTTGGAGGTTTATATACAAGAGTGAGGAGTCGCTGAATAATCATATAGAAACTGAAAGAATAAGAAAGAACAATGGCTGACTGATCATTGAGTCAGTGAGCCAATGGTGAAAGGAACTTAATGAGTAATCATAGAACCTTCTGGAAGAAAGGAGAATAAACGAGCACGTGGTGGGAAGAACTACGAGCTTAGCATAATGAGAGCTAAGTGAGAAGAGATAAGTCCAAAGAAGAAACAAAATACATGCATAAATTGTAACACCAGATCTGAAATCATTGCCATGCTGAAGTGGGTATGGGAAGGATTGGGCCTTCCAGTCCAGTCCAACCATACCATACATATGTCTTCTGCCAATACCAGTGTCAACACTACTATTGGCATCCTCAAGAACCTTGCCCTAGACTTTGGTGCGACACAGACACGGGATTGGATTGGTACAATTGCAAAGAGACAAGTAAAAATACTATCTACGATGGCATGGCTCCCTACCATCTACCCAACACCACTTTCACTACCACCAGCTCGCCCCACACCTCATTGAACATGGCAGCCACCTCCTGGATGTGGGCCACTGCTCCATGGGCTCAAGCCACCACCTTCTGGACTTGGGCGCCTGCTTCTTCTACTTGGGCCCACATGTGGAACAGTTTGTGCTTGAGGAGGGTGAGGGTTTGTAACCCTGCTTGGCACACCTCTGGGTTGATATCACTGCCATGTGGTTGCCACTCCCTGTTGGAGGGACCCAGTTTGTCACCCCTCCCGTCTTCCCACTGAAAGACAGAAAGGTGGTATGGGGTATAGTAGGTAGGGGTCAAGTTTCCTTGTCCTAAGGGGTCCTGTGGAGTGTTAGTACTGGGGACAGACAACTATGACCAACCTCAGTGCACAAGAGCAAGATGAGATGGTTCCAGACAATGTTCCAGACAGGGAACTAATAATCTGGTTGACAGTGAGGGCCAGGTGTGCATAGATGTGGTCATGGATAGGACTGGATTGAAAGTGATAGGGGTTGAAGATGAATGGAATTGACGAAGACAAAAAGAAACTGATGAAGACCAGTGGAAATTGACAAGGATGAATAAAATTGATGAAGCTGAGCAATATTGACAATGATAGGGAAAAACCTGGCCAAGGACAAGGGCCAGATATGAATGAGGGGTCAAGGACAAGGACCTGGACACTGACAATGACAAGGGAAATGATGTTGAGAACAATCCAGATGATGAGGAGAGAAGGATTTAGACAATGGGAGATGACCAGTGGGTGCCAAATTGATGAGATTCCAGATCTCAATACAACACATTTATGGTCTGGGCATTTCCCTGGACTTTGTATCTATGGTAATGCACAAGGCCCTATGAAGGGACACTCAAGTCTAGGTAGTAAGATGGCAAGAAACACAAAATATCATAGTCAAAAGTCAAATGAGACTAAATAGAGGATGGAACCAGCGAGAGATGAATGTAAATAAGTGATCTGGTTGACAGAACCAGACTGGATGAAATGGATACATATTGACTGGAACCAGATAGATGAGATGGATAAACAGATAGACAGGAAACAAAACGGACTGACCTCGAGATGGTATGGAAGGACATGAGACACTAGTAGGAGGCTTGATGGACATATGGAAGAGCTGAAAAGTAGAGCCTACAACTGTAGGAGGCCACAGGCTCCTACACCACTCACTATTGGTTAGCTCAATGGTCCGCATTGGGACCTGGTTTTAATGAGGGTGGTTGATCAGTTCTGAAGAGGGGTTAGTCACACGCACATAAACGGGATACCACATACCTTGGGCCTTGCCTTTGCCCTTATGGTCCTTTGACCCACCTGTCTCCTCTGTCATCTTTGGGTCAGTTGCTTTGGTCTGGTGGATGCTTGACTTGTCACACCTTGACTTGAGATGCACACACCTCTTGCAGGTGCAGCCTTCCATGCCATGGCATTCATTGTTTGAACAGGTGCATGGTGCACATGGATCATCATGGATGATTGACTGTGACCACATGTTGGCCTTCTTGGATGGCTGGGCACATGTGTCTTCTTGTTCTTCATTATTGTTCACAGGAAGTCGTTGTGTAAGATTGTTATATTGGGTGCTCTGCACCCTGTCCTCACTCCTTACTCACACTGGTGAAGTGTACTGAGTGGTATTCACAGATGAGTAATGTAGGAGTAATATGAGGATTGGCCCATCACCAGGATGGGCCTCTCCTTTTTATCTACCTATCACACATGTGATTACCTCGTGTCATATGCGCTCATAAGTACACAATCAGGGATTATTACCCTATTTAGTATCTACAGGGGCTATTGCCCCTTACACCCTCCCCCTGTAGAGCCAGTAGTGGCTCGGATGAAAAGAAACAGGTTCGATATATTCAAAAATGTAGGTAAACAAGCACAAGATAAGTATAGATCAGCAAAAACGGAGTGAAATAGATCAGAGTGGTCGAGATATGAAAGGTCATATGAGAGCACTGGATATGAAACAGGGATGAAACAGGAATGGTAAGAGTAAGGGAACAAGATAAAAAAAAAACAAGCGAGAGTTGAATCTTGCATGAGTCCCGACAAGGGAGGCCAATCACATCCATGACCAGTCCTCCTTGAGTTCACTGTCCTCATAGTGGTCCTGTTGCATGGGGGAGCCTCCCCCATCAGCATTGCCATGGTGAACATGAGGCACATCATATGCTGCAATGGCCTTGCTGAATCGCTGGAGGAGAAATGAGTCCCTCGGGACGCCAGGATGGGTGACCAAGGGAAGCATGTCCTCTGGGGAAATCTTGACCTGACGAGCCTCCTGCTCATACCACTCCAAGGAGCAGCCGAGAGATTCGTCAGTGACCTTGGCCCTGAGATCAGTCCTTAAAGGACCATAGAGGTCCCAGGTGGTGGCGTTCTTGTCACCTCTAGCAAACTTGATGCGCTCGAGCATCTCTTGAGCCCATTGATGAGCCCATTGCACAGCATCGTCAGTGACATGGGGGGTGACTCCATTAGCAGCCAGGTATGCTGCGATGTCTGTGAGGGTGGCTCCCTTGTGGAAGCCACCAGCCCAGGTGGACTTACATCCCTGAGCAGGTCCAATCTCGGCCCAGTTGAGGAAGGACTTGTACCACCCAGGTACGATGAGGAGATAGGTGAGGCCATGTTGCCACACCATATGATCAATGTGCCCTCAGGGCATGGGTGTGAGTCAGTCCAGGAGGAGGAGGCCCCTCATCTGGCGTCAAGTGGGAGCATTCAGCACCAAGTCAGGGTCATCTGGGATGACAGGGGTGCCAGTGGCCTCAGGGAAGACCTTCCAGATCGTCCAGTGCTGGTCATTGGTGGGGCACTTATGCTGCCACTGTTCGACGTAGTCGATCCATACCCCATCAGGGGTGTCAAATGACGGAGCATTGTGAGGGAGGAGGGGCCTTTTCCCTGACAGGACAATTGGGCCTTGTGGTCGGCCCTTGGAGGAGCTATCCCTCTTCTGGGTAGTGGTGGACAAGGACCCTGACAGCTGGTCCGTGACATGCAATGCAAGGGGCACACTGGAGCTTTGCTCCTGAGTAGGTGGAGCAATGTGCTCCTGTGAAGTCACGGCGCCTCCCTCAACACTAGTCAAGGTAGTGGTGGCTGGACCGGACGTGATATGCTCCTCAAGCGCTGGGGTGGCAGGTGGTGGTGCTGTCTCAGCAGGCTGGGCACCTGCATCCTTGGAGGCTTGGGCTGCCTCCTTCATGGCCTCTTTCTTTTTCTTGGCCTTTTTGGAGGCCCATGCAGGGGGCCTCCATTCCTTCATGACGGCACGCATCACTTCATTGGCACCCAAGTCGTGGTGCTTCCTCCAGAGGTGGAGGAATGTGAGCAGGTCCTGAGCCTGCTTGAGATGAGAGGCTTTCCCCTCTTGTTTGTTTTGCACCCTGGCAAACAGGGTGTGGACACTGTCTCCAGTGTTGTAGAGACAGATGGGGCCCATGATGCCCCTGTCCATTCAGATGGTGAAGGTGGTAGACCACTGAGGAGGAGTGGAGGGATGGATCCCTTTCAAGATGTTTCAAAGGGAAGCCTTGAGAGGCTCCCCTTGGTATGCATAGAGGTTTCCCTCTATTCTGACGAAAAAGGTGCGCACACCCTTGGAGTTGACGGCATCCCCTAAAATGAGGACGCCCTGGGGGAACTCCGACCCAGTGAATTCGGGGAAGAGATTCCCCTGAATGAGCGGTGGTGGGGTAAGCTCATCCATGATTGTTACGTTTGATCCCAAAGGGTCGAACGTGAACTTGGCGAGGGTCCTAAGATTCTGGGACAAGGGGGTACCTTGCTAGTTGGCAAGGTCAAGGGTTCGTCCTGGTATGACCAGACGGTTGACTTCCCGGTGAAGCAGGTGGACCAAGGACAATCCCTTGTAATCGGGATGGGATGCAGGGAGAGCAAAGTGCTCACTCAAGTGTAGAGCAGAGACACACAAAGAGGAAAGTTAGGGTGTTATATACCAAGTAGGTCTAAGCTGAGGATACAGGAAGACTACTTGGGGTTTATATACAAAGACGAGGAGACGC
>JBBPTJ010000610.1:0-12018 GCA_038094035.1 Pulveroboletus aff. ridleyi
CTTGTAGGCCTTCCCCTCGCCAGTATGGTACATCACCAACGCTCGCTATCGAGCGGTCACGCTCCAATATATCACACCATGCGCATCCGCCTGCTAGTAGGTGATGCATCACTCACTTGTAGGCCTTCCCCTCGCCGGTATGGTACATCACCAATGCTCGCCGTCGAGTGGTCACGCTCCAATATATCACACCATGCGCACACGCATGCCAGTAGGTGATGTATCACTCACTTGTAGTTCTTTCCCTCGCTGATATGATACATCACCAACGCTCGCTGTCGAGCGGTCACGCTCCAATATATCACACCATGCGCACACGCATACCTGTTAGCAGGAATGGCAACTGATACATCACGGTATGCTCACCTCCCCTGAATCTCGACTCAACTGATCTATCACAATAGGTTACTCGCTATTCTCGCACACCAAAAAATAACCAGGTTGATTTATCATGCCAGGTGAGTTACCAACCTGTATGTGTACACCCGATGGCAGCTGATATACCACTCCCTTGCGAAAATATTCTCCCCTGGGCCATCGCTGATATATCGCCTGCCGCCCAACTGGGTTTACTGGCGATTTGCTGATGTATCACACCAGGCGAGTACTTCACTTCAAGACACGCTGAACGAGCTGACGGATACATCACCACCATATTCAGGTGATATATTATAGTAGATGATCATCCCATTGCTGGTGTGGTACATTACCGGCGCTCATTAGGTAGGCCATTACACTCCCATATATCACACTATGCGCATGCGCTCTATGGGAACTGATACATCACCCCATTGCAGGCAGACTCGTCCCTAACCAGTTGATATATCACTCGCCTCACCCAGGTCCGTTGACAACTCGCTGGTTTATCATGCCGAGATGAGTGCCTCGTTTCCAGACACGCTGAAGGAGCTGACAGGTATATCATCACCACCACTCAGGTGATAATATATTATCCGTCCGCCTCTGCCAACGACTCGCTGATCTATCACATCAGGTGGGTACTTCGTTGCCAGAAGTGCCGAACAAACTGACAGATACATCGCTACGCTCAGGTGATATATTACTACACTGTAGATGGTCCCTGTGTCGGGTGCGGTACATCGTCAGCACTTGGCACCAGGTGTGCGACTACCAGCTCCAATACATCATATTGTACGTATGCGCGACTGATATACCGCCCCGTTGTAAGCACTCCTATCCCCTGGCTTAGTACTAGTTGATGTATCATCCGCTCCTCATGCGCTCACCCAGGGCCGACAACACTCTGCTGATTTATCACATCAGTGAGTACTTAATTGCCAGATGCGCTAAACAAGCTGATAGATATATCACCTCCATACTCAAGTGATACATCTGTCTCCGCCATATTACCAGTGTTTACCAAGTAGACGATTATATTCTGATCTATCGCACCATGCTCGCCTGTGCATTAGCCGTTTGTACATACATGCAAATGTAGTAACAAATCAACTCTCAGCAAGCGATGTAGGGATACTACTCCATAATGATTTAAATGAGGAAATGGTTGCTGCACGGAGTGCAGCCTGTCGTTTGGCATAAGCCACTGATCCCTCGCCTTCAGCGCCCGTAAGCATCCGAGTAGATGCACGCTGCATCCACTGATCCATCTCCCATTCCAAAAACACCACAATCCTTCGCATTTCTTCGTGAAGGAGAATCACTTCCTCTGCCCATCGGGCCTCACGGGCTCGTGCTTTGCACCATTCAATTCGCAGGCCTGCTTCCTAGGTCAACCTGTGGGCCCGAACAGAGTCAAGTGTACAATGCGCACTTACAATCCTGAAGGTCATTATCGCTCTTTCCCAATACACCAGGTACCTTCCATATCCATGATATATCTCTCGTCCCCTCTGTCTGATTGTCCAGCATGTCGTTCATGTATCTCATGTCGGTATCCCGTAGCGTACGAAGCTGGTTGTCCCAGTCAACCTTGCCAAGTAAGGGACCTAGGACATACAAAGCGCCCCGCGCTATCGTATACTTGCTTTTAGCTTCCCATTTCTTTTTTTGGGCATGATCAAGGGCGCTACGTGCCCGCATATTGGCGCGCTGGCCTCGGATATTGGACAATTTGAACAAGGAGAGATGAGCATGCAGCTGGATGCTGCGCCGAACCTCATTAAGGGCATCATTGGCTTGTGCAAAGCGCAACTCCCATTCGATTAATCGCAGGCACTGATCACAAGAGATATCATTACCCAGTTCCGAAGGAAGCCAAAGCTTCGCTTTTTCAGGTCTGTTGTTCCCCAGGTCATCCTCGCCAACGACACGACTGTCGCCACGTAGTGTAGCGACTGATGGCATATACAGTAGTTGAATCTGCATCCATGTATCCACCTTTCTCTGGAGGGCATTACGACGAGCAGCAATGTTTGCTTTCTGCAAATCCGTAGCATGGGTTCCAAGTTCTGCTGCATCGATGGCAAGGCGGTTCCTAGCCCAGCGTCAACTTCACATCCAGTCAGATCAATGAATACGTACTGCATGTCCTGAATATCAATTCCAGAGGAAATCAGCACCAGCGGTGAAATATCCGCATGCAAAGAAAAGTCTGAATGTTCCGCAAGCTGCTGGGCTTCTTCTTCTGCAAGACGAAGCTTCACGGCAGACAGTGTCATGGCTGTGTGGTCGCTGAGTATAGCATCTGCTTCAGTATACAACGATAATCGCTTACGTGTGATCTGGTTCTCAAATGGGTTCGGTCTCGTGTGATCTTCCTCCCAGTCTTGCACTGCGACATGCCATTTTTCTAATTGCATCGGCTCTATGGCTCTTTCGAGCTCATCGAGCTCCTGTCGGTGAACCTGTACGCTCCGTAATGCCTCGGTCATTTTGCGTAGCATTGCCCGTCCTACAATATGTCAAACAAGGACTAGCGCAGAATGAGAAATGCAACAAACCAAGTGCTTGTCGTTTTTTCCAGTTTGAATCACCAAAATGATCGTCCAGATGATCACGTCGTGCCCCAGGGCCCATCTCCTTTGTACTTGATGCCACACGGTTGAAATTGGCCCAACCCCGCTCAGGAGCTTCGCCGTCAGTACGACCAACCCAGCGAGTAAAATTAAATGAAAAGGCCGTTTGACAGCTTTGGACATGGGCCCTGAGGTGGAACTTCGGCACAAAAAAACGTGTTAACCTTGTATCTCGGTCAAGCTGGAGGCGTTCAGGCAGTGACGACATCCGGGCCCAGAGTTTCTTGTGCCATTGGCACGCAATGTCATACGAAAAGTTGACCATGACCAACGGGAAGTGTGCAACGGCAGAAAACACAAGGTAGTCCATATTTACATACCTAATTGGTCAGAAACCACTCAAGGGGCAGTGAATTTCACATACCGTTCTCCCTTTTGAAGGTCGCCAACACTATTTGGTAGCTTCATCTCATGTCGGGCACAATCCACTGTCCCGACCCCCGTAGCAGCGAGCCCACGGGATGATTTAGAGTTGGCCATGTTAACGGCGTTGTGGCCGACACATGTACTTTTCTATGTCTGTCTCAGCCACGACTAAAATCTATAGAGTCCTTCACTAACCTCCTGGGACACGTTCGCGCATCCCTTCAGGTAAGACTTGTAAGAGTCTTCTTCCACGAAATAACCCCACCCACGATTGAGGCTGGGATCAGATTCATCCGATGATACTGCTTTGCGCTTCAAGCGAAAGTTGGCATCAATCGCAATAAAAAGTGCATAAATCCATCTACGCCAGGTCAGTGAACGTTTTTGGAACACGATGAACCACTCACCCTTTCGTAGTCTCGACTCTTTCCCAGCCATCTGGCAAGTTAATGCCCGGATGTGGACACGCTGGGCATCTCACCGTGCACTCGCCCTCCTTCGTGGTGTCGATTCCCTCTGGATTGTGACCTCTACCCATGCGTTTCAGTTGTTTCAGGTGGCGAAATTCGCGCGTCATCCGCAAGAAGGCAGGATAACGATCCCGCACGTCATGTAGCCCAGTGTTGTCAGTGATTCGTATAAGGGAGCTGTAAAACTCATAAGCGGATGCCTTGGACTCAAGAGAGAGTAAATGAAAGGCCTTGAGGACATTGAAGGTAGCGGCTGTGCGTGGGTCGATAGTAGTTGCGGGAAACCACCGGCATCGAAGTAACTGTTTGTAGTGACTTTGCGCATGTTCACAGCCACAAAAATCGAGAGAGACGTTGTGGATTCCATTGGTGTCGATAACCACAAACTCATTACCAGACGCAGCTTTTGGATTGTAGCAGGCTTGCCCTGGGGGGTGTCCTAGTTGAACACGAAGACCTAGAGATTTGAGAGCGACACGCTGGAAGTAGTGGCCATTCCATTCCTGTCATACTCAACACAAGGTCAACCCATAGGATGTTTGCATACCTTGATCCTATGTAAAGGTCCGGTCGTATGATGTGCGAGCACACAATCCAGGCACGTAAGCCGTTCTCCGAAACAGTCCTCGCAGCGGTAACGTGGTGCAGCGCTACCACCACAACTACACATTTCATGGAACTCCCCTCGGCCTTCGAGACGAATCATTTCGTCTAGGAACGACATGCGTTGAGGAAGCCACTGAAGGAGAGGATGATTCACCTGTAGTTTATCATGAGCGGTTCAGCGACAGAAGCTACAGGTGAGCACACTCTTTTAGCTTCGCTGGCATGGGAGGTCACAGCAGTAAGCTCGGTTGATACATCAAAATCACCGATATTGCCGTTGTCATCGCCATCATGCCAGTTGCCGTCCGAGGGCTCCAAGGAGGTCGTCGGCTCGTTGGAGTTGGATGTCTGGGATGGTATGAAGTTAGATTCAACCGAAACATTACCATCCTCGTGAGCTCGGTATACATGGAGACGCTGTAGCTCCACAGGTTCATCTTGACTGTTGAACTTGACAATACGAATCTTCTTTGCAGGACGTCCGCGGGGCATGGTACACGGAGTTAGTAAAAGTGATGTGAGATCAGATACAAGGACAAGGGGGGAGCGCACCAAACGACATACCCCTTTCTTCGTTCCGAGTTGCACGCAACTTATAAATTGCAGCGTGGGAAGGAGTAGCGACCAAGCGTAGATAAAGGCCTGCCAGCTGTCGATGCACACGTCCCATAGAACCCACATGTCAGCTTTTCTTATATTAGTCACGACCTAGTTAAACTGACCTGATCCATTAGGGACGTGACCAACAGGAATGCACCGAACCGCAGCCAGAGGAGGCAATCGCGGTCAGTGACACACGAACCCTTCCCTCTCGAAGCCACCCAGCTGGGATGGGTGGTGAAACAATTCGACACTAGGGCGACAACTTTACCGTTCAATGATCGAAATGAACGTCGCAATTTCTTCGGGGAGATTGTGGACGATTTCAATCAAAGGTAGCCACTGAGAGAACAGCTCTACCCTGACATCCCATGGCCAATTGTGCTCGAAAGCAGCCAACAGCGAGAGGTCACCAAAAAACTCGTACAGCTGTATAGGGTGAGTCCTATTGCGACACTCCCAAATATGTTTCTAATTACCTTGGCACATTCAGCACATTCGCCGCCTTTGGAAATGGATCAACTATGGGCAGCAATACTTGGATATTTATTTTGTGCTGGATACGGCGTCAGAAGTTTCTGTCGAATAATCCATAGTTGCGCTTCTTGTCAGGATTTGCATGTGAACAGAGACCTGTGATAGAAGGGGAGGTCATCCCGTGGACGCAGGAATTCCGAGGCATCTAGAAAAGTAAACGCCATACACATTTAGCTATGTTACCATGAATCATCGAACGACTGGTAAAGAAAGACTCTACGCTGCCGCATATCGGCAATATCCCGGTTCTCCATCGCCGGTAATAGCAAGTTCTCTAATACATCTAGCACGGCCCCAACACGCTTGCGCAGGGAGGAGAGGCGTACCATGTCATTTGAACCATCCACACAGGCCTTCCTTAATGCAGCCTCCACCTCCCCGACGGCTGTGTGCATCATGTTAATGCGACTGTAGTCCTTGCTGGCAATGTAGTCCAGACAAAGGGTGTCCATCAGTGCACAGAGCGATAGCCCAATCAGATTCTTCAGTGAGCGCTCAGCGACAGACACACATCTGAAGGTGAGATAGGCAATTAACGACAAGGCCTGAAAGGCAGGCAGAACATACTCGTTTTTGTCTGTCGCACAGCAATGGTTCTCGAGTCGCTTGCGCCGGGCATTTGCATTGATTTCTTCACGATGGCTCGATCGCAGTGTCAAGAAAATAGCCGTCCCACATGAGAAGGAAAACCTACAGATAATAATACCTAGCACGTGAAGCACGGGCAGCAAGCCGTCTTTCCTCAGCAGTCTTGTAGAGCTTAGGGCGAGGCATGGAGATGGAGCGGTAGGCGGGATTGTTGAACCGTGAGACCAGTTACCCGATCGTGGGACCTCGGTGATAAACCTCAAGAACGGTTGATCATGATCGACAGGAGACTTACTAAGCGGTAGGAGATTTATGCTGTTGCAGACTTTGGCTTCAATAAAGAGCATGTTGACGAGTCTGGGTAGTGCGATAACGGTCGGAGGAATGTAGACCATTCAAAGCTACAATAGACAATCGAGTGAACCTTAGAGCAGTTGTATTATCGTATCATGGGGTCGAGGACTAAACTGTTGCGTCACTGTCATTCATAATGGCCTCACACATGAGAGAGTAACAAGAATTGAATATCATCAACGTACCACCCCGTTATTCAAGATTTGAAGATTTTCCCGCAGCAGACTGATCAACACCACTGCTGGTGATACTATTAGGCATATCTGACAACTCTTATGACGAACTCCAAGGGTTGATAGGAGATATACTCGCGTACTCGTGATTGTCATGCTTACGTTATCTTGCGTGAGCTCGGCCTCAGACGTGGTGAACTGATTGTGGTAAACAGACTAGTTGCGCCCATAGACCGAATGTGAGACATAAGACTACACGACAGCTAGCTACAGCAAGGCACCTCAGTGCAGATATTTTGCATACCCGTCATCTATAGCATCCATCATGCGACGAAGTCCCTCATCAAATGACTCAACCCGCATGTGCACCGCACCCATGACAGACATCACATGTGGGGCAGTGGTAGTCCTAGAATGTGGATTAAAGCGTGTAATTCAACTCTGCGTAGGACTTACCAGTACAAAAAAACGCCAACCAAGATTCCACGTGTAACCACATAATACCGGCCCTTGGTCGGGCGTGTTTCAGGCGCGATAAACATGAAACCGCGATATGAAAGGATGTGGTGGTTGGTTGGTGCACGCAATTGGTCAGGGAGCTGAACAGCTCTATGGCGGACAGAGGGCGGTAGTGGTGGATCGGGGTTTCGTGCACCTAGGCAGTGGGGAGTTAGTACCTTGTGTCATGATCAGAAATCACCTACCTGTCCGTTTAAAACGGCGTTCTTCGTGTTCAGTGTAGAGGAGGTAGGCTCGACATGACATCGTAGCAGAGAGGCGACTGGAATCATGGAACGAGAGGTTCAACTTGCCGATTTCCGAATGCCATCCTAGGGTTGCATTAGCCTGGTAAACGAACAAACTGTGGCTTACGGAGGAGTTCCTGGGCACTCAGACCAACGGGCAGGTCAACATCGTTTTGAGGCAGGTCGACATCATTTTGGGGCAGGTCGACATGGTTTTGGGGCCGGTCGACAGTGCGCTGAGGCTGAGGGGGAGACATGGACGTACTTCAAAGGCGGGTCGCCAGGACCCCCAGGTCGTCTATTAATAGAGAGTATCACTGTAGATGCGCAACTCACCAGCTCAACGACGTTGTGTGAATCTATTCGAGAAGGAGCATCGGTGTCTGCGTGTCCAAGACCCGATCGGACTTACCGCCCAGTGGAATCAGCTTTTGATTGGTTGATAGATATGCCCTTTTGCGCGTCATTTTTCTCCGTTTACCTGCATTTCTCTCCCAATAAACGCGTTTCACTCACACTGCGCGTCATCTGGTATATCTCTCCACACTGTTTGCACTTACCCGACACGTCAAACTCACGTCGGCTCAGGTAGCTAAGCTCAAAGTAAGTCAGATTGGCTGGCTTTGGGTAGCAAAGGAGAAAATTTACCTGGCTATAGATGTCGCCGCATTCGTGGACCACCGGGGAGCAAGACGAGTTTATGCAAGGGTTCTACACGGAGTTCATGCAGTGCCAAGCCAACCGAGACTACAGTGCCTTTTGGCCGCACTTCTACGACCAGTGGTTCTCAAAATTTCCGGAGCGTGTTGTCGTGTTCCCCGATTTGACTGTCAATGCCGAGCTATCCGAGGAACAAAAGCGCGTATTAGGACAAGCAGTGGAAGCGCGGAAGGAGGTACGCACTAGAATGCCATGACATCTCCGCAGTCATGCTCACATAGTCAAAGCAATTATGGAATAAACTACGTAACAAATGGGGCGCCAGTAAGAGGGCTCGTCAGGCCAAGGAAGTAGATGTCAAGTCGACAACCTCGATGATAGCCGACCTGATGCAATCGCGAGATGTGCGCACACGCAAGCCACAGAAAATTGAAGCTTACCTGAATTTGTACTATGACGATAAGATTAAGCCATTAATTGGAGGCGCTGGTGAGGTACAGAAGGAAGATGCGATCGCTGCAGCAGCCTCGGACGGACAAAAGGGGGCGAAAATGTCCCCGAAGCTTTCTGTCGTTATGAGCAAGACACGGGAGTTATTCAAGAGCGAGACCGACGAAGTCAAGGCTAAAGTTGAGGCGCGTTGGAAGGAAATGGTCGAGGAGAAACAGCAAGGAAAGAACGAGAAAAAGTCGGGTGCTGTGAAACCCACCCAATTGTGAGTTCAAATATACGAGTGATATTACGCTGGGAACTTACGAGTGTTGCCAGCTACGTCGATAGGGTAGCCCCCACATTAGTCCACTTCTTGAACGGGTTGCAGGAGCTCACCGGATGGTCGTTCAGCGTTCTAATGGGAGGACCCACTCCAGAAACGGGAGGGAAGATCGAGGCTTGCAGTGTTCATGTTGGCAAGACCGACCTCGGGTATACATTCGACCAGGTCTACCCAGATTTTACAAAAAGCGTGATGCGGCCATATACAGATTTTCTTAGCCGTGTAGTTGGTGAGTGGCGACCTGGCATGGTTGTGGGTCACTGGAACTGACCAATCCTCAGCATCGCCTACTACGAAGGGAGAGACTATCCAGTTGAATGAGGAGTCCCAGGCTGTAGTGGCAGGGACTAGTGCGACGGGCCCGGAGAACCCCGAAGCTGCGCCGCCGCTTCAGCTGACGAATCCAGGGGTAGTGCCGACAGTGGATGCACGCCACCAGCTGGACGTACAGTTGACTCCTATTGACGATTTCGAATACAACTTTGGCGATTCCATGGCTATTGAAACGCTAGATAACTTTTTAGTCAAGTATCCTGGACTTGAATCTATTTCCTTGCCTGGTATTCTTCAAAACCCGACTTGCGACTTCTCCGCTCCCAGCTCAACCCAGCCAATCGCCGCAATCAATGCACCCGAATTCATACAGCCTCTCAGCGCTCCTGGCTCTCTCGGCGTGGAGTCAGACGGCGGGCCGTCCATTAGTAGTTTCATGACGCGTAACCCAGACTCAGTACAGCCAGGTCAAATGGCTGTGCCTGTCGCAGTGGTTGGGCAGACTCCACTACCTCCGATTGTCCACCCTGCCGCGCAGATTTCGACAGCCATCACTGCCGTACAGAATGAGCCAGGCAACCCAACGCTTGCTCTGTCTGCGCAATATAAGCTGAATAATCTCGTCTCAGGTCAGTCATCGCACACAGCCCCGCCCGTGATACAATTTTCGCATGAAATCCCTACCATAACGGCAACAAGTATACCTGTGACCCAAACCTCTGTGTCTCCTGTGACCCAACCAATTCTATCTCTCGTGGCCCAGACTGCCCCATCTCCCGTGACCCAAACTGCCCCGTCTGCCCCATCTCCCGCGGCCAACCATACCGCTGCGCATGCTCAACTGGGTATACCCATGACCCAGCCCGTACCATCTCTCCTGTCAAACTCCACCATCGTGCAGGTTCCAATGGTCGCAAGCATTGCACAGATGGAGCCAGGTGGGCTGGTGGCCATGGCCATTGAGCGAGATGATCAAGGTGACCCCATCGCAGGTCAGTCACCTCACACAGATGGATCCGTTATACAGCCAGGCCCCGAAGCCGATCCTCAGACGACATCCAATGGCGACATGAATTCCAATAGAAAACGTGTACGACAGCCATCAAAACGAAATCAGATGGCAGATTTGATTGGCGCCGAGACTTCAGCTGGCAAAAAGCGACCAGGAGCAAGAAGCGGCGAGAAGGCTCCCGCAACAAAGTAAGAAGATGCTCCTTAACTCCAATCAATTACTAACATGAAACATAGGAGGAAAAAAACCACATAAAAAGCAGGTGTAATGTACTACATATTATACCTCCATGTCGTTGTTAGTGTGCTCGTATCAAAGTCTATGAGTTGCAGTATGTCAGCAGGACATGGGTAGGTGAGGACCGATATATCGGAGTGCAATCGCCCACCTGGTGGGCGCTGGTTATGACAAGGACGATCTACAGAGCGGTAACGTTCTACTTGGGTATGGGAGTGATGCATGTGTCAGCTCCGAGTCATTCAGCGCATCTGATGACGAAGTACTCATCTGGTGTGATAAGTCAGTAAAGTGTCGCCGAACCAGGGTGAGTGCAGTATCAGTAGGACGGTTGTGCTATCCAGACAGGGTTACCTGAAACAGATATGTCGGGTGTGATGTAATGTATTGGATTTGGTAGTCACGCACCTGGTTCCAAGCGCTGGTGATGTACCACACCGGGACGGGGACCATCTACAGTGCAGCAATGCATCACCTGAGTGTAGTAATGTATTTGTCAGCTTGTTCGACACATCTGGCGACGAAGCACCCACCTGATGTGATAGGTCAACGGACCCGAGCGGATTGTATATCAGCTGCTGACAACCTCGTACACACGGTGTAATACACCAGAGTGAGTGCTACTGGTGTACCACACCAACACAGGGATCGTCAGCGGAGCAGTGGTGTATCACCTGAGTATGGTGACGATATATCCATCAGCTAGTTCAGCACATTGGGAAAAGTACTTATCTGACGTGACAGATTGACAAGTCGTTGACGGACCCAGGCGGATAACATATCAACCAGTCAGGGGCGGGTTTGCCTGAAGCAGAGTAATATGCTAGCGACAAATGGCTTTCTGTGTACGACGTGTTACATCAGAGTGAGCATTAGTGATTTACCATGGTAGTGCAAAAAAGGATGATCTGCAGAGCAGCAACATATCACCTAATTATGGTAGTGATACACCCGTTAGCCCGCTCAGCACTTCCACAATGAAGTACTCACCTGATGTCATAGGTCAACGAGTCGTCGACGGACCCAGGCGGATGATACATCAGTTGCAAACAGCCCTGTACGCATGACGTGATATATCAGAGGGAGCGCAAATGATATACAACAGCGGCGCGGGGATGATCTACAGAGCAGCAATGTATCACTTGAGTATGGTGGTGATATATCTGTCAGCTCGTTCAGTATGTCGGATGCAGTGTAATATGTCGGACCGAGCGCTCGTGATATACCACAGCGGCGCAGGGAATCATTGGGGATGGAGTAATGTATTAGCTGCCGTCAGGCACATACTCACAGTATGTATCTAAGGGTAGCTAGTGGTGATGCACCACACTGGCATGGGGAAGTACCCACCCGATGTGATAGATCAGCAAATCGTTGACAGAGCCGGACGGATAATATATTATCACCTGAGTGGTGATGATATACCTGTCAGCTCCTTCAGCGTGTCTGGAAACGAGGCACTCATCTCGGCATGATAAACCAGCGAGTTGTCAACGGACCTGGGCGAGGCGAGTGATATATCAACTGGTTAGGGACGAGTCTGCCTGCAATGGGGTGATGTATCAGTTCCCATAGAGCGCATGCGCATAGTGTGATATATGGGAGTGTAATGGCCTACCTAATGA
>JBBPTJ010000613.1:0-11989 GCA_038094035.1 Pulveroboletus aff. ridleyi
AGCCCCGTTCTACAATAGTGTACAGTAGTATACCTAGTATAGTGTATTACATCAGCTGTACTTACATTTGGACTCAGTTGTCTGAGTTTGAATCATCTCTTGATCCACTACCACTACCTTGTGTGAATGTATCAACCAATCACCTGCGCTTATGTAAGTCCTACTAGCCTAACCTCTGTAGCATAGAGTATGCCGCTTTAACACTGGCATCCCCAGCTTTGACCACCTGTTATCCTCAGGTAATATCTTGGGTGATTGAGTGAGCATTGTAGGAGGTTGAGTCCTTCTATGGTTGCAGGTCCTTCTTTTTATCCATTTAAGCATCCACTCAAGCGTCTATCATCCATCCAGGTAGATCTTTTTCATATTCTGTCCAGTTCTCTGTTCTTCCGGCTTCATCTATACAACCTGCCTGTTCATCCAGGTCTGGATTGTGTTTGTCCAGTACCAGATCTGTGTCGATTCAGTCCAGATCCTTTTAGCTTACATACCTGCTGGGTGCTGTTTGGCTCCAGATTAGTTAGATCTCATAGATAGAAGTCCATGGGTATTTCTGGGACTATAAAACAGGTGTATCTCACCTCAGAATAGGGATTTCACATCCTCCATCTTCTATCCTTAAGTCTAAGGGCTAGTTGCCTAGGTCCTCACTCACTTGAGCCTGTTTCTACTATCCCCTTCCCTTGGGTCAAGTTTATACTCACACCCTTTTCTTTTATCTGATCCTTATTCACTTCAGATAGGATCTCTGTTTTACAGTGTGAACCTTCTCTTCCATCTTCTCCCTGCCAGGCTCATAGATGCCTGTAATGCCAAGGCCAGTGGTGCTACTGTTAATGGTTCATAACACTTGATCAAAGCTATCTGCACTGCCCTTGGAAAAATGTGCCATCTTGTCAGTGAAAACATTGAGATTGGGTGACAAGGGTTCCCCATCAGAAGAATGCAAGAAAGAAACAAAGTCCATATTGAATGGCTATCAGTGTTAAAACTGGGGTCTCTGGGAGGTAACTCCAGAACTCCAGAGTTCGAGCAGGACTTGGCTTCACCATATGTGGTGTGCCCTTGTCACAACTCTGGGAATGTCCTGTAATTTTGGAATGGGTGGAAGAAGTTGGATTGACCTTGTTGCAAGCAATGAAGGCCAAGGATGATTCAGAAGAGAGTTTTAGAGACTCAAGGGGGTCAGGGTGAGCTTGGGAGACTGTCCAAGTCAATATTCAAACTGGAGTATCTACTACAAGTGCAGAGACTTATATACAGGAGTAGAACATAGGTCTTACTAATAGTCTGGAGTGTGGATGCTAAGTGTACTGGAGCTGTGCCCCTAAGCGGAGCACAGGGACAGAGGGTGAACTGGGACAAAGCTAGTGGCTATGTACTGTAAGCGAAAAATGGAACGTGACATTAAAAACAAGGAATACGGGAGATCGCAGAAAGAAAGTCCAGAGTTGGGTCTGGATTTAAGTCCGGAGTTCTGGATTGATGGATATGACAATCAGGCCCAGGCATAAGGGACATAGCATAGTGGTTCCATGTGATGGACCAGGGCATAACACCCTTATTAGTTTGCATACATGATCATTCACCATATAAATAAAAATCAAGTTGATTTTGTTGATAGTGCACTATGATGTAATCCCTGTGGTTTGAGGTTACCAGGTTTGTGGAACACCTGTGATATCTGTTGTCAGCTCACAATATGTGTAGGACACTTCTTATTATCGAGGCTTTACCATCTTAATGGAACCCACACCATCCAAATCAAGTTGTTGAAGAAGACCAAACAATCCAAACTCTTCCCCTGATCTTAACTCCAAAAATTACCCCCACAAGTGTCCCCAGACATCAGTTGAAAGATACTGGTGAGTAATGACTGTTAACATTTCAAAATTTCTCAATATGAAGGTTTGTTGCCTGATTCTCTGGAACAGGCATCTCCATAACTCTGCCAATTCCCCTCTTTTGAGGGACTGCTCAAATCCCTCCCACAAATCAAAGAGAGGTCATACCACCTCAAATTTAAAAACTGCCAACCTCAGCCTTCCCCTGCCAAAGAAGCAATGTTGTCATCATCAACCTTAAGTAATAATGAACTGAAGGCACTGCTCACAGCCCTTCTCAAGGAAAAGGAGGACAGCCCCTCTGTTATTATAAAGGAGGTTGCCAATCCTGGCAAGTGGGACAGCAACAGAGCCAAATTTCAGATGTGGATCACTTAAATCAAAGTCTGGGTCTCACTCCAGATTTGGAGCTCAGACAAATTCCAGCCTGTAGCAGTTCTGTCATGCATGGAGGAATGCAGCCTCCTATGCAAGGCTGAAATTAGAAGAATACTGAAATTCAGAGATTGAGGATGCTACCTTGACCACAGGGCAAAAATTGAGCTACTTCTGCAGAGATGAAGCATGGATCAAATGGAAGGTCCTCCAAAAAGAGATAAGAGACCATTTCCAGATCAATATGCTGGTGCACAAATCACTGCAGAAGCTAAACTGGCTGAAGCAGCAAGGGCACCCCATTGATGAGTTCCTCCAAACATTTGAGGTACTCTTTAAGGAAGCCAAGATCAACAACAGTCATGGCATTGAAATTCTCAAGCAGGCAGTGGACGCCCACATTTATATGCAGGTCCACCTACACATATCAGTAGAAGATAACATTTTCAAGTTGATCAATGCTTGCTGGTGAGTTGGTCGCTCTTTTAAGTCCATGGAGATAGAACGCAGATTCAAACCAAGGCACTATGGCAGGGTTCAACACTACAACCCACCCAAGGGACCACCACCTAACTAGTGGTTTATGCAATATGGGATGCAACCTGGAAGAAGAGCACCCATGGAAATTGGGGTAGTGTAGGGGCCCCCAGATACCCACACATGTTTCAATTGTGGCAAACCAGGCCACATTCAATGGGACTGCTGGCTCCTGAAGAAGCCATTCAACCTGGCACAAGACAGGAACTGAGTGCTGGTTCAAAATATGCACCAAGTTTGGGTACCCAACAAAGATGGTCTCACCATTGGCTCACTGACTCAATAATCAGTCAGCTGTTTGTTCCTTCGTGTTCTTTTAGCTTCCATACAATTACTCAGCATCTCTTTGTTCTCATATATAAACCCCAAGTAGCTCCCCTGTACTCCAGCTTAGATCTACTTGGTTTACCTAATCCTAACCGCTCTTCATATGTCTTCACTCTACACTTGAGTGAGCACTTTAGCTCTTGCTTGCATCCCATCCTGATAACAAGGGATAGTCCTTGGTTTACCTGTGTCACCAGGAAGTCTTGTGTCTGGTCTTACCAGAACAAACCCTTGACCTTGCTACTTGCAAGGTACCCTCTTGTCTCAGCATCTTAGGACCTTTGCCAAGTTCATGCTTGACCCTTTGGGATCAAGTGTAACAGTTACCATATTCACAGTACTTCTTGATGATGTCAATAATATACCCATCCTTGTCATAGGGCCAGTTCAAGGGATCCTGTCATTCAGTAGGCATACTCAGAGCAGAGAACTCTGACTTGGCAGAGACTGAGGTTTGAGCAATAGGATAGCCCTCCATTTTGACCTTTTTTGGTGGGGGTATGTCCTAATTCTTTTGCTTGACCATGACTAAGATCTAGAAAATTGATGTAAATTAATTTAAATATCAAATGATGAAACTTACAAAAAGAGTAGGAGCCTTGCCCTGCCTGGTGGTCTCCTGTGGTTCATCAATGAGTATGACATCATCTTCAACATTTATGTCAGGGTCATTGCCAATGGCAGTCTTGGTCTGAAGCTTGTGCTTGGCAGTCAAGGCAGCAGTTTGCAACCTGAGAGGCAGGCCTTCTAGCACTCATCCAGAGCCATGATAGTAACCTGTTGTCATGTAATATATCTAGCTGTGCAAATGATGGACCAGTGTACTCACCTTAGCTGTAGTCTGGGTGGTATTGACCTTTGTTTCTTGCTTGACAGTCACCAACTTTTCAGTTGCATCATCTACAGCATCAGCAAAAATCCCATCTTGACAGTCTTGGGTAACAAGTGTTGGTGCATTCATATGTGCACTACTAAGAGACAATAAGATGATTGACTCAGGCAGACCAGTCAGGAGGGTTTCTGAGGAAACACTTTCATCACTGGTGCCTGCATTGGCAATATTGGCTACCCATGCTTTAACTTGCCCACCAAGGGCCAATTTATTCTTGGAGCTAGTATTGCTGAGGTCAAGGAAAAATAGTGTTGATTCAGTGAGTAAAAACATGTTGAAATGAAACATGTTACCCACAGGGATGAAGTGGCTGTTTGGATCCTATCAGTTTGTTTTGCTAGCATCAGAGATGTCAATCCCTTACCAAGTTTATCTTTATAGTCCTGGATTGCCTCTTTGAGCTTCAATGATGCTGGCCAGTGGGTCTTCATGGCAGAAATTGTATAGCCAGGATCCAACTCTGATAGAGTAGCTGGCTTCTGATTCAAAAGGTGAGGTTAACACATTGCACAGGCTTGGCTTATTTACCAGTTGATCTATGCCCAGCATTTCTTCTTCCTTACCACCACACTTCTTTCCACTTTTCTTCAAGGAATATACTCAGGGGCAGGGGCAGGGGTGAGGGCAGGGAGGAGGCTTTGCCTTTATCTCTTTCACTTCAGCAGCCCTCACCTCAGTATCCAGCTCCATCATTGCCAGTTGCTCAATCCCCTGCTGCATTGTTGCATCCTTTTTGGCCTTTGCCTTGATGAAATACTTGTCATCCTTAGCCTTCTGTGCTTTGGTACACTGTTTCTGGATTAATCCTGTGTCCTTCAGAATTTGAGCAGGATGCTTGTTAGCATTTGTAGCATAAGTACATCAGGGACTGGTGGTTTGCTGGGTAAGCACCCCAGCTGATGCTTTCTCTATTAAAACACTAAAGTCATAGGGTTTCAGATGTGTGCATATCTAGTCAGTGCAGTGAATGTTTGAAGGAAAGATGGTACAAACCAAAAATTTAAATGCAGCACCATTATTTATATGGGCTGACTTGAGGGCCCTGAACAGAATGTGACCTAACAGTGGTTTCTGTGCCAAACCACATACTTCATGATCCTCCCTTTTCTCTGCATACTCAATTCCCTCACTCAAACTTCATCACCCCAGCTCCTAGACCCATAAGTTCTGCTCAAGCTACTATATGGGTGTCTTAACATTGATGCTTTGTTTCTCTTCTGCCTGGCCCTGCTGGACCCTTTATTCAGAACAGACTGGCACTCAGGAACCTTAGTCACACTCTTGATGTCATCTGTCAGGCTAGCAAGCAACATACTCCAAATCCTCTGCAGCCACCCAGGATATAGGCATTTTTTTAAAAGTACTTGGGGTTGCACAACACATATTTGCTCAGCTCATCTGATTCTATCCCCACCACCCAGCCCCCCACCACTGCCAACTCATTTCTGACCATCTTCACCTCACAGCTCCCATAGTAACAGGATGGACATGGATGGATTTACTCCTCCTCATTCTTGGTCACATTTCTCATTCATCAGAGAAGATGGACCTGACAAGAATGTCCAGTTTACAGATCCTGGTAACTGCTATTATTGGCATTATAATCCCAAACTTACTGGTAAGCTGCATTTAATCCTCTTATCTTCTTTCCCCCTCTTACCTTTGTGTAGCTTAGCCATGTAACAAACACAGAATGCTCCTTGCAGATGGTATGCCACCATCAGGGATAGATCAAAACTTTTAATCATGGTTTCCCTATATTAGCCAATTGCAGTTTGAAACTGCTGAGTTTCTCTACTCTAAATACCAGATGTCTGTATCTAAAATAGACACTCTCTTGGATCTTTGGGCAGCCTCACTATGTCCATATAATATGAGGCCACCTTTCATTGATCACTGCCACTTGTACAAGGTCCTGGATGCCATGAAGGTCAGGGATGTCAAATGGCAGTGCTTATCTGTCAGTTACACAGGTGAGGTACCTGCTATCAATATACCAGAGTGGATGTCCAAGAGTTACAATGTGTGGTACCATAACCCTCACCTTGTTACTTATAAAATTCTTGGCAACTCAGGTCTTGCAGATGACATAGATCTCTGCCTGTTTGAGGAGTACTATCAGGCTCAAACTCAAGAGGAGAATGAGACACTAAGAATGAGAATTCCAAGCATAAGGAGACATACAGGCGACTACACTACTTATATACTAACTACTTGTTTGTACATGTTTATGGAATGGAACTTCATAGAATGCGATGGAATGATTATATAAGTGATGACATCATAGATGGAAGGTTCTGGAAGGTTCTTGATAAGATGGGGTCATGTGATGTGATAAGATAAGATAAGATGAAGAATGAAGAAAGAGAGACATTTCTGACAAGTACTCAACCATAGACCAAGTCTGACAATATAAGAACTTCATGTTGGGTAGGTGGGCATGGGAACAAGCAGTGCATATTCTGCTATAGATTTGCATCTAACTTACTAACAAACATAGGATATCATTGCCAGGGACAACAGCATGCATGGCAGCATGTTTGTCCCTATCATTATAGAAAGTGACAAGACCACAGTATCGGTTGCTACTGGCAATAATGAATACTATCTGTTATATATGTCCATTGGAAACATTTGGAACAATGTGCAGCATACACACTGTGATGTGCTGGTTCTCATTGGATTTCTTGGCATCCCAAAAAGTGAGTTTGCTTGATTGATGTCACCAATGACTGACTTCAGTTCAATAGCCACAAAGGAGCATTTCTCAAGTGCAGAGTTCTAGAAGTTTCACCAACAATTATTCCACAGCTCCTTAGCTACAATTCTCAACTCACTCAAGCCTACTATGACAGCACCTGAGATCATCAGATACAGAGATGATCTTTTTCACCATACAGTATATGGCCTTGGCCCTTACATTGCCAATTATGAGGAGCAGGTGCTCTTGACTTGCATTGTACATCAGTGGTGTCCTTGGTAAGTCACTCACAGATCTTTCATTCTTGTTAACACTCAACTTTGTTGATGCAGATGTCAGGCATCACAGGATGATATAAACAAGGATACAGTATCTCAAAAAAGTAATGCACAGGATGACATAATCACACATGTGACCCGCTCCTCATCATTGACTGCACAGATTCCCGAGATAAGAGGCTTGTTAGAGAGCCAGAACTCCATAGAAAGTAAATTGAAGGTACATGTACACAGAATAACAATATAGTGAGCAGGACAGTATGAGATCTGAAAAGAACACAGTGCAATTCATTTTTTCATGTATGTGCACTTGAAACAATCTGATCATATTGAATGAAAACGAGTGGATGAGACAATTGAATGTCCTAATACCTAGTATGTGCACCCTTGGCCTGCAGCAGTGCCTGTACACACTCTGGCATGCTCTCATATAACCTCACAATGTAACTATCTTCAATACCTCTCCACTCCTCTACCAGCGCATCCCATAGCTTCTCACAACTTGTCAGCAGCAATGTGCAGCTGCACACACAATGTTCTAAATATTCCCAAACATGTTCAATAATATTCATGTCCATGCTATTTGGGGGCCAAGCAAGTGTATCGACCCAATTTGTGTTGAACCATTTGGTAGTGAGCTTCGCCATGTGCTTCAGGTCATTATCCTGTTGAAAGTAGATGTTCTTCTTCTTGATGCTGAGGCCACTGAAAGTCCCAAGAAAGTCTTCAGCAAGGATTTGGCAATAGAATTTGCCATCCATAATCTCCTCAATATGAACAATCCTTCCAAGCCCCTCAGCTGTCATGCACCCCCAAACAATCACATTACCACCGCCATGTTTGACTGACTTTTTCATGAAGCACTCATCATAAGCCTGGTCAGGTGCTTGCTAACACCATTCACAGCCATCTGACCCAAAAAGAGCAAATTTTGACTCGTCCAAGAAAATAATAGCCCTCCAGTTTTCCATGGTCCAGTTAGCGTGAGCATGTGCCCATGCTAACCTTTTTTGCTTGTGAGCCTCTGTCAAGAGCAGCCACTTGCAACATACATAGGCCTTTAAGCCACATTGGCAAAGTTATACACAAATAGTCTGAGGATTGATAGAGGGGAAAAACTTCCTCTGAAAATCTGCAACATCATGTGCCTGGCCTGCAGCAAGTTTGTGAACAGCAACACAAGTGTCATGTGGGGTAAATAGGGGTGGGCGACCAGTTTTCGGGGCAACATGATGGAAGTCCTCAGACTGGGCATAGCGGGCAAAGATCCACTTGACAGTAATGCGGTGGAGACCATATTTTTTTGCAATACTAGCATCTGTCATGCCAGCATCCCAATCATGACAGATACAAGCTTTTTTTGTCAGCAAGGTGTATTTGGTCATAACAGTGAGATAGATATGGGATTAATGAAGGGTGTGCAGATGTTTAATGGGCAACTGTGGGCCTGTTGCCTTGTAGCAAGACTGACTTTTGTGCCTGCAGTATATATTGCACAGCATGTCTTTGCTTGTTATCATCACAACCCATCACTCAAACAACATACTTGAAAATAAAGTACATGGAAATAAAGTTTAGATACAGGGGAATATGGTAGTACTGTTACTGTTACTGATACTCCGTTGTTGTGGCCAAATGAGCAGTAACTTCACAAAAACGGACTTTGTGCATTACCTTTTTTAGATACTGTACTATCAACTGCAATTATGCCTTTAATGAGGCTCTTCTTGAAGTGGCCTCCCTTGATGTTATGTGGGACAAGTATGGCCTTGTCAGAGACCTCATAGTGAGTCTTTATAATTCTTTATGGCTGTTATTAATCATCTGATATTTTATTAAGCCCTTCACCAATGACTTTCCATAGGCAGATATATACCAGTTGATCACACCAGATATTCTCCATCAACTCATCAAGGGGTGCTTCAAGAATCACATGGTCAAATGGATCACAGCATATATTAGGGGGAATCACTCAAAGAGGGCTGCTGATCAGATTCTAGATGATATTGATCACAGGTGAGATTTGAAATGTTTGATGCTAACATTAACACTGATGCTGGGTCAGAATAGCAGCTATTGCCCCATTTACTGGACTTCACTGCTTCCCTCAAGGCAGGGGCTTTAAACAATTGACTGGAAATGATTCAAAAGCACTTATGAAGGTATTTCACTCATTTCTAATTCTACAAAGATTCTCTTAATTATTGCCTAGGTATATATCACTGCTATTGAATGCTATGTGCCCTCTGAGATAGTGCATGCACTGCAGGAATTCTGCTACCTTGTCTGCCATCATATTATCTCTAAAGCAGCAGTACACAACATTGAGGATGCACTGGCATGATTCATCATTACCAGGAGATCTTTAGGATGGGTGAAAATCCCATTGTTCTGACTTTTTCTCTACCCTGACAGCATGTAGCAACACATTATCCATTTCTTATCTGTTTATTTAGTGCACTGAATGGACTCTGTTCATCCATTACCAAAAACAAGCACATCAAGGTGGTCAAAGAGCCATGATGTCATTCCAGCAAACATCAACCCCTTGATCAGATGCTACTAACCAACCAGCAGCTGGATAAGCTGGCTTCAGCTCATGTTGACTTTGAATCTTGCAGTATGCTAGGTGAAACCTGCCTTTTAGCAGCCATCAGCACACTAAATATGTACTTTAATTCTGTGTCCTGTAGATCTACATATACTAAATACTCTAATTTCTCAGATGAAGACATGCCCCAGATGTCTTGCAAGGAATGCACAAATGATGTGGGTGAACCTGATATGATTGTGAGACAAACTGCAAGTGTTTGAGGGGACAATAACATATCCATCCCAGACAATGCACCCACAGATTTCTAAGTCCATGTCAAGCTTGCACAATATCCCTGTAGGCTTGCCAATGTCCCCAACTTATTATTATGGTCTGATGTAATGTATATAATGTCGAAGACCACATATACTGCTTGTACTGGCAGAAGAACTACATATTCCCAATTTACTTGATTTAACCTACCATTTTCTCTTTGAACAGTGTTTTCCAGATGACTCTCATGGCTCAACCACCATCCCACTCTCTGAGTGCCTCCAGTATAATGGACAAATACATATATTCAACTCTGCAACATCCAGATTTCATGTGCCAAGTGATCTCAGTGGCATTGGCAGGATGCAAACTGAGTTCATACACTCTATGCCACAATGGAGAAATAAAGGCCCTTAGAGGGACTGTGTGTTTGTTATGACAAGTGTAGGCAAACTAGAGGGTATTGGAATGCACACCTTCAACATAGCATGGATGTATGCATTTTTCTCATTCACTAATATCACAGGTGCTTATTTTCCCTGCACTGCCATTCGCTAATTTAACAAGGTTAGGAATTCACCTGATAAGGACACTGGGATGTAGATTGTCTGACCAAGCTTCCTCCTGAACCATTCCCCCCATTTTACTATCATTCATATCAATGCCATTTACCAAGCAGCTTATCTGATTCCAGTTTATGGTACCTGCCCCATCTCTCAACACATTGATCCTCAAAACTCCTATGACACATTTCACACATTCTATGTAAACAAATATGTTGACCATCATGCCTTTGAGATTGCTAGTTGATCATTCCTGGTCTTTACCATGTGAGTACATTGCACACCTTCTCTATCTGGTCAATGACATGCTTTGGTGCAGTTTAGGAGTCCTATCCTCTATACTGCCTCATTATTCCCAGTCTGACAGTCCTTACTACATGAGTACATCACACACCTCCTCTATCTGGTCAATGACATGCTTTTGTGCAGCTTGGGAGTTCTATCCTCCATATTACCTCACTATTCCTGGTCCAATGTCCATTATCATGTGAGTACATTGCACACCTTCTCTATCTGGTTGATGACATGCTTTGGTACAGTTTGGGAATGCTATCCTCCATACTACCTTGCTATTCCTGGTCCAACAGTCCTTACTATATGAATACATCACACACCTTCTCTATCTGGTCAATGACATGCTTTGGTGCAGCTCAGGAGTCCTATCTCCCATATTACCTTGCTATTCCTGGTCCAATGGCCAATACCATCTGAGTATATCACACACCTTCTCTATCTGGTTGATGACATGTTTTAGTGCAGCTTGAGAATCCTATCCTCCACATAACCTCACCATTCCTGGTCTGTTCCCCCTGAAGCTAGTTGCTATGAATCTCAGATCTCACCCATCTTCCCCTCCCTCCATTTCCTCTGAAACTACTTGCTATAAATTTTGTGCCACAGTTGTTTAATTTGTGTGACTTTGGGTACTTGCTCCCACTTTACACTTGCAATATTAGCAGCCTTTTTAGCCTTATTTTACTTACATAGGTCTTTATGTTGGTCAGGTGAAATAGAACTTGTCATGCTTACCATGCTTATTACACTTAGTAGGGATATCAAAGTCATGTGAAATAGAACTTATCACACTTATTAAACTTAGTAGGGATGTCAAAAGGGTTTGCAAGTATGAAAAGCTTAGATAAGAATGAATAAGTGTAGTGTCATTTTGCTGATGATTATAAGGGATATATTGGTTTCACCAGAGTGATGAACCTTGACCACCCCCACTGAGCTACATATGTAAATGTGTGTATTTACTGACTATCTGACACTATTTGCCAGATGACCTACCATTATAAGGGATACATAATGTTGACCTAACTGATAAACCTTGGCCATCCATGCCAAGTCATATGATCTGTCATTGTTGATCATCTGACACTTATTTTGCAAGACCTACCAATACAAGGGGCTTGTAAACCCTTACAGGATTTCTCTTATATTGTTTTTATTATACAAATTTGATTTATTACCAAGACATCACACCACGGCTGCATCAATGTTTAACACTGATCTAAACGGGTCTCTAAATCTGTCCCAACCAACCAAACTTGAAGTCGGCTACATCTAATCAGGATTGGTGGAACATTTAGCTTAGTGCTAAACGTGGCTGTGGCTGTTGTGTTATAAGGCCTCATCACAAAACCTAGAGTCTCGTGATGCCGGG
>JBBPTJ010000614.1:0-11989 GCA_038094035.1 Pulveroboletus aff. ridleyi
AAGCCCGGCCATGTCAACACATGTACGACCCCCGTTCCCACCCATCTCGGTCTCTGACGACGTGCTCTCCTGTCCCTTTTTTTTTGGACATCACCATTTCAATCTGGGTGTGTACGATGTGGAAAGGTTTTCGTTTCTGAATCTGGTTTTGATGTTTTATCGTCGTTCATCTTCTTTGCGCGGTGGAAGATATAATATGGATATAATGGATATCGCGTGAGCGCGCCGAGTCAGGGTCTGACTCATCCGTAAACGATGAGTGCTCCGTGAGTGCTCAATCCCAGTGAGAAGGGATGCGTTCCAAGGTCTGTTGATTTTGATGTGTCTGCAAGAAATTGTGCCACCGAATGGCAAGGAATAGGGTAGAACTCTACAAGATCACATTTCACTTTTATAACTAGGCTACTTACCATCAGCAGTACTTGGACTGACATTGCCACCAAATCCCAGCACATCTCATAAATGATTGGGGTCAGGGGAGTAACACTCTACTGATTCTGAGTCCAACTTGGAGTTAGCTGGCTTCTTAGATGACTGCACTTAGTACCCTGTACACTGTTCATGTGCACATGACTCTGTTGAATGCCCATCACATTAATATATGAAGGAACCAGACTGGTATGAATGACTTGAGTTGCACATGTGTTAGGTGTTATGAACCACCTTCTGATCCTACACTGTTGCCACCTACACCCATGACACTGCTTTCTTTAGACACACATTCCTTGCAATCACATGACTGGTCACATGACCCAGTCTAGACCTATGACATCATGTGACATCATACCTGATGGTCTACACACCCTTTTAATTATTGTAATTACTGCTTCTTAGCACATACCATGTATAGTTCCTCCCATAAATTCTATGGTCCATGTGTTGGGCAGGCATACTACTAGCTACAGAGGTTAGGCTAATAGGACTTACATAAGTGCTGCTGATTGGTTGATACATTCACACAAGGTAGTGGTTATAGATCAACCAAGATTCAAATGGCATGGCCATGTGCAGCATTTCTTGGACAAGTTATGATGTGGACCTTATTAAGATACATTCACCTCTACTGCACCACCCACTCATTTCAAATTCCAAACAAGATACAAGCAATTCTCTGATTTGCAGAAAATAGCATGGCATGCCAGAAATAGTCATGTACCATGATGTTCTTGTCAAAATTCTAAGTAAAGGGCAGTAGTGCCCACTACACTAGTCAATAGTAGTAATATCCTAATAGGGTAGGAACTCACCTCAGCTGTTACCCAAGAAGTAGTAGGAATGACTGAGGAGAGTCTAGAAGTGATACAAGAGAAATATATAAGGTAAACAGAGGTATGGGTGCAACTCTGATTAACTCTGAAGTAAAATAAGTTATCTACAGAGGGATGAAGATATACTGAAAAGGAGAATGAGTATGAAACTCAAGGAACAAACCCTAAAAGGGAAATAGCCAAAGAGGAAATGGATGAACTAAGTGCTTAATGTAAGCCAATCATGTGGTCAGTGCAACTGACCATGTCTGGGTCTGATCCAGTGATGTTCATAGGTGACAAACTACAGAAAGTTCCAGATGGAATCTTGACTGGCCAGAATCCCAGATAATGCCCCAGATACCCATCCTGAATAATCTCCTCATGTCTAGATCTGGACTCACAGCCTCAGATGGTGGATACAGTGTCAAGTATCACACAGTAGGGCCCCAGGGCCACCTAGGTTCATTGGATCCTTCTTGCTTCCATACTTTGTTAGGATATACATACATATGTAAGCACCTCTTATCCTATATTATATAAAGCCTTTCACTTCACACTTAGCATTTCAGTTGTTTTAGCCTGTCCAGCAACAGCTGAATCCTGGATTGCTCTGGACTTGATAGCTGTGCTTTCTGGACTTTGGAAATTTTGTCAATAGGTTCATGCAACTCCTAACTCCAGAGTTGCAGGAGTTGCATAGGAGTTTGGTTGGATTTCCTGGAGTCAGATAGGAGTGCCTGAAGGAGTTTGGAATTATCATTTCTAACAGTTCTGAGCATCATACATGGGGCCACTAAACAGGATCTGGTAGTACTTTATATTTACAAGGCTCTGTGAATATATTTTCATATTTCACCTTTGATTTAAAGATTCCCTTGGTGCAGGCTGGTATGCCATTGCATAGACTAGGTGTCAGTGAGACATGTCTGAACTCACATTTCCCATAACTTTTTCTCTTGCACTCCTTACTTATTTGAGCTCCTTTACTGTCTTTCCAAGTCACTTTAGATGGCTTGTGTATCTTAGTTTCCTATTTTGGCATGTTTAGTCAGTCATGTTATAAATGGCTCGTCACGTTCACCGAAAAACTGAACCTAACCATCAGCTGGACCAAACCATAACCCTAAAGAAAGGAAGCTGATGATGGAGCTACCTGGCAGAAGGAAGGAATGCCCGTATCGTGGGCTAGCCAGAGCAGAGACCACCAAAGAGCTACCTTGAGGACGAGGGAGTTATCCCTTAGCACACAGAGGGGAACTTAGGACAAGTGGCTAAAGCTGGGGTTCCTGGCTTTAGGCCACTGGCCTTATATATTGCCTGAGTCCACGCACGGACCAAGCTGTACACTACTATACATGGTAAGGAATGTATTACAGTAAGCGTAATGATGGGAATGGAGGACAGAGATTAAGAGCTGCAGGCTGCAAGGAGGCGAGCCCTGAGATCTAGATTATAGTCCTAGGAGATAGGATCGGGATCGAGATCCAATATATACTAATGGATACATAGGGGAGATTAGATCAGATCAGGAGATCTAGGATTGCTATGGAGATCCGATGGAGATAGAGGGTCTAGGGTAGTCTAGGGTTTGCCATGTGGCAACCTTGAGGCATGATATCATAAATGATGTCAGGGTCTGGACTCATCATGTGACTGGTCATGTGATTGGCCTCATGGAGGTCATGTGACATAACGAACGTGAGGATGAAGGAAAGTGAGAGAAAGGAGAGTGAGAGAAAGGAGAGTGAAGGAAATAGTTAGGTGCAAGGGGATTCGTAACAAGTCATGCTGGCAGACCCTTCAGTCACTTGCACTTGCACAACAGGTACTCCCATGTTGCACAAAAGGTCATGATGTTGGTACCAGCCAGTGGTTATGTAGGTGGTATGGCTGGCATTGTAAAGGTGGTCCCTGATGGAAGGGTAAGTTGTGTGTCTACTGGTACTGGCTGAGTATGTTGCATGCATACATATATGTGGGACCAGCCAAGTATGTTTGTGTATATGTATATGGTACCAGCTGACTCTATTGCATGTCTATATGGTACTGGTGAGGATGTGATACTGGCTGGGTACCCCCTGAGTGAGCATTCTGGCCAGTACTTGATGTGCATAGGTAATGCTATCAAGGATATTGTACTGGCTAGGTACCCTCCAAGTGAGTACCCTAGCTGGTACTTGATGTGCATGGGTAATGCTGTCAAGGATATGGTACTGGCTGGGTACCCTCTGAGTGAGCATCCCAGCCGGTACTTGATGTGCATGGGTAATACTGTCAAGGATATGGTACTGGCTGGGTACCTCCAAGTGAGCATCCTGGCTGGTACTTGATATATATGGGTAATGCCATCAAGGATATGGTACCGGCTGGGATGCTCACTCAGAGGGTACCTGGCCAGTACTTGATGTACATGGATAATGCTATCAAGGATATGGTACTGGCTGGGTACCCTCTGAGTGAGCATCCCAGCTGGTACTTGATGTGCATGGGTAATGCTATCAAGGATATTGTACTGGCTGGGATGCTCACTCAGAGGGTACCTGGCCAGTACTTGACATACATGGGTAATGCCATCAAGGATATGGTACCAGCTGGGTACCCTCCAAGTGAGCATCCTGGCCAGTACTTGATATACATGGATAATGCTATCAAGGATATGGTACTGGCTGGGTACCCTCTGAGTGAGCATCCTGGCCAGTACTTGATATACATGGGCAACACATTCAAGGATGTGGTATCAGTCAGGTACTTTTCTGAGTGAGCATCCTGGCTGGTACTTGGTATGTACAGTGGCTCAAATAAGTGTCCCAATATTAGGCCATTTTGGATAGACTTGATATTTGCAAGAAAACCAAAATATATTAGCTCTGACCCTTGGAGGGTCATCAATAGCCCTAACTCCTACCCTAAAGATGAGCTCTTAGTCATGTGATTTTGTTACCATGGCACTGAGATATAACAATTTCAAAATGACATGTCATTGGAACACTTATTTGAGCAACATTTCTATTCAGTAATTTTAGTACTTTGTATGCTCTCCCTTTGCCTTTATCACTGCCTCTAGTCTTCTAGGCATGCTTTCTATCAATATTTGACATTCCCCAGGCTCTATTTTGCCCCATTCCATTTCAATCCTATCCCAAAGCTCCCAAACCCCTCTTGGTGTTGTTGGATAGTTATTAGGCTTCTTTTTGAGAATTTGCCAGAGATGTTCAATAGGATTGAGATCTGGAGATTGTGCTGGCCAATCAAGAACCTTGATCCCTTGAGATTCCAGCCACTCCTGGGCCCTTCTAGAGGTATGCTTGGGATCATTATCTTGTTGAAAGATAATACTCTCTTCAGGAATCCTAGATTTTTCCATCACAGGGAGCAGATTATCCTCCAAAATGGAGACATACTGCTCAGCATTCATCCTCCCTTCTACCTCTGCAAGGATCCCCACACCATTCCAGCCCATGCATCCTCAAACCATCAAGGAACCTCCTCCAAACTTTACTGTTCCTTGTACCTCCTTGTCTTGCAAAGGTTTTCCTACCTCTTTCCACACATACTTTCTTCCATCTGACCCAATCCTGTTGATCTTGGTCTCATCTGACCAAATTACCCTAGTCCAGTCCTCCACAGTCCAGTATTGGTGCTTCAGAGCAAAGTCCAGTCTATGTTTTCTATGTATGTTTCACAGATAAGAGTGGCTTTTTCTTCTTGATAACAGCCTTCAGAGATGCAGACTGTAGCACATTGTGAACAGTCTGAGGAGAGATAGGAGAGGAGAGGGTAGAATTGATGAGATGGGTTGCTTGAACAGCATTTTTAACCTTGCCAGAGGTAATATTAGAGACAATTCTTCTTTTATCAGTAGAAGAAAGCTTAGAAGGCAGGCCCAATTTGATGTTTTCCCTACCTGGATGGATTTCTTTAAGAACCCTGGTCACAGTGGATTTCCCCAGACCAATTTGAGAGGATATTTTCCTAGCAGAAAGGCCAGATTCAGAGAGAAAGAGAATATGAGCTCTAGCAGAGGCAGAAATTGGTTTCATGATGAAGTAAGGCTAGCTGGATGGTATCTCTGCTCTTTATAGTGCCTAGGGTTATGTAAGTTACATAATAACACAAGGTTTAAACTCAGCATCCATCAGAACATTATGTTATTTACTAAAAAATGACTGACAACATCATGCTCAAATAAGTGTCCCAATGACATATCATTTTGAAATTGTTATATCTCAGTGCCATGGTAACAAAATCACATGACTAAGAGCTCATCTTCAGGGTAGGAGTTAGGGCTATTGATGACCCTCCAAGGGTCAGAGCTAATACATTTTGGTTCTCTTGCAAATATCAAGTCTATCCAAAATGGCCTAACATTGGGACACTTATTTGAGCCACTGTATGGGTAATGCAATTGAACCAATTTAACAATATACACAAATGATGCACTTGCCATGGTCCTGCACAGAAGTCCAGCACTGTGACTTCAATGGTAGAGACCTATGTACACTAAGTACTAGCCAGGTAATCTCTATGTGAGTGTCATATCTGTCAATCTGGAACTCTGGACTTAACTCCAGACCCAACTCTGGACTTTCTTCCTGTGACCTCCGGTGTGTTCTCAATGAGTCCACATCCCTGACACCCCGGACCCTCTCTATTTAGTATTCCTTGTTCTTAGTGTCACATTCCATTCTTCGCTTACAGTACATAGCCACTAGCTTCGTCCCAGTTCACCCTCTGTCCCTGTGCCCGCTTAGGAGCACAGCTCCGGTACACTTAGCATCTGCACTCCGGACTATTAGTAAGACCTATGTTTTACTCCCATATATAAGTCTCCACACTTGTAGTAGATATACCAGTTTGAATATCGACTTGGACAGTTTCCCAAGCTCACTCTGACCCCCTTGAGTCTCTAAGACTCTCTTCTGAACCATCCTCAGCCTTTGTTGCTTGTAACAAGGTCAATCCAACTTCTTCTGCCCATTCCAAAATTACAGGACACCCCTGGAGTTGTGACAAGGGTGCACCACATACAGTGAAGCCAAGTCCTGCCTGAACTCTGGAGTCCTGGAGTTACCTCCTGGATACACTGGTTCTAACAGTGAGGATCTAAGCTGGCAATATGCCCTTATCCATGTACAACCAGTACTAGCTGGGATACTCACATGGGGGTACCCAAGCTGGTTCCACATTCTCAATCACATTACCCATGCACACTAAGTTCCAGTCAGTGAGAGTGATAAAATATGGAAGATCCCTGGCCAGTACCATATCCTTGGCTATGCAATTCATCTACACTAGGTACCAGCCAGGAGCTCTGGTCACAAAAGCCATGATCTTAATTGCCCTTGACAATCATCTATGTCCCAAAGCTTTTCTCAGCTTTTTGCCAGAACTTCTCCCAAATAGCCTTCTGCTTGGCAGCATAAGCTATATGACCTAGATTCTTTACTTCCTTTTTTCTCCTCTCCCACTCCTGCTCATAATGCTTGAACCACAATGTAGTCCAAAACATTTCATGTCTGACCATATCCAACTTTTCCATCCATCTTTGATACCTTGCCCTAGCTTTCAGCCAACTGATTCTATCAACTTCCAAATTCAGATGCATTAATAGAGCCAACCTTTAAATTATAAGAATAAAGATAAAACTTACATTCCTCATTTCAAGGGGTGGAAATCCTATTCCTAACATACCAGAACCAAGGAAGTATATATGTCTGAGCCTTGTCCAAAATGATTTTCCTTTGTAATATCTTTTGCTAATCTTAGCTTCTCTGGTTTTATCTGCTGATATCTCTGAAGAATATCTTGAGAGGCCTGAAGTTGGACCATTGCCCCTAGAGCATGATGGTAACTTCTAACATCCTGGTTTACATATCTTCAATCCCACCCTTTGGATGTCCTGTTTTGACCTGGTATCAGTTCTGACAGAGGATGAGCTTCGGAAGGACATCTGGTAGAGAACTGATTTATGGCCTAAGTGGGTTCTCAGCTTCTCCAATCAGTCATTTGCCTGTCCAATATGCAATTGAATCTCCTCCATCAGGTGCTGTAAGCCATGATTGTTCAGCCAGGCCACATCCCAGGTCAAAGGCATGGCTATTCTGAGATCTTCAGCTGTGAAACTTTCAATCTGAGCATCCTTTTCATCCTCCAAGTTATCTGGTTCCACTCCCCAGAATAATGTTTCTCTGATGTCCTCATCAACAGGATCACCATGCTTTTTATCACAAAAGTCAGGATCATTAGAGGAAGTCAAGTTACCCTCTAGCTGTATCCCAGCAGCAAATTGTGCAGCAGATTCATTGAACTTGACTATTCTGGAATGAAGCCTCCTTCTCTTTTCTGAAATATTTGCTCTTTGCATGGCTGTTGGAATGCTAGGCAAGCATCATATTTCTGCCTGCAATGAATCTCTATAGATTATACTCAGGAAGAAATCATACAGCCAGAGATTACCTGTACTTACTGAGCATCTTCAATGCCAATTCCACTCACCAACCATGCCACAGAACCATTTTCTCCAGATGGTGACCTCTTGGCTTCCAGTATATCTAATCTTATCTCTGCCAAGCTGGGTGCTGTCAAGATCAATAAAAATGGTTAATGAGTAACTCCATTGCTGCACCCACCAAACTTTACCTTTGTCCATGCACAAGCTGTATATATCCAGAGCTTCCCCCCTTTCCCTATTTGCACTCTCTGCCACTTCCATCCAGGTCTTCAATTGACAGGGGTCCAAGGATGTGCTGAACTTCTCATATGGATCTTAAGTTGCTTGAATGCCTTCTAATGCTACTTTGTGTTTTTTCAACAGGAGACTTCACTATGCTCAAAGCAAAATCAGAGATAACTAGAAAGTTGAAAGTAGACCCACCTAGACCAACTAGCTTTTTCCAGTTTGAATCTCTCATATGATCATCATATAGCTCTTGATGATGGGCCTGAGTCATTGATCTGGCTGAAGGGGAAATTTTAAAGGATGCCCAAAGGGTTTCCAAAATCTCCCCATCTATGTGACCTGCCCTTCTGAGAAACATAAGGCTAAATCTAGGGAAACATTGGGTCTTGTGAGAACTCAAATGGAACTTGCCAATTGCAGGCACAATTTCCATCTCAACAGGCCAGGACAACTCTGGATAGTTGTCAATCCAGGTTGAAAAGTTCTTGTGCCATTGACAGGCTATATCATAAATGATCATAGCCTTTGATATCTCTTGAGACTTGTAAGAGACTGCCTGGCAGATGGAGTAGTCAATATTCTTGTGCCTTTTCAACAAAATTAGAAATAGATATTATAGTAGTGTAGGTCAACTCACTGTTCTCCCTTGTAAAAGTCAACTACTGAATGAGGGACAAAGCAGCCATAACGAGCACAGGCTGTAGCACCTATTCTAGTGGTGCATAGATGAGTCTTGGAAGTCTTGGCATTATTGACTGCCCTATGGTTCTGACATGATGATCTCTAAAGGACCACAGGAAAAAATGAATATTTGATGCTACTGGCCTCTTCATTGTCTGCTGCCTTTAAGACATGCTCCTGATAGGGGCCATTGGCCACCATATATGCTAAACCATCTGAGAGGGTAACATCATCCTCAGGCTTTCTCATTCTCATATATTATGCAGTAAAATTGCCATCAACAACATAGTGCAAGGCCACAGTATCACTTGATCATTATGTGTCAGAAAAATTACCAAGAAATTCAGAACACAAACCTGTCATATTCCTTCATCCACTCTGGGGGCAAATTGATACCTGGTTGAGGGCATGCAGGACAAAATACTGCCAGATCTCCTATTTTTTCCACATCATGGCCTAGTCCAGCCCTCTTTCAGTTGGTCAGGTCATGCCATATCCTAGAGACTCTCATCAACTCCTGGTATTGGTCCTAGTTACAAAATTTGACATTAATTCAAGGGTATACATTGATGTGAAGACTTACAGGAAGAGAATCTGGAAATGCATTATTTGTCAGTCTTCTGAGCTTTGAATAGAAGCTTGAGGCTGAAGTCTTGCATTCAAGCTCATCTATGAGAAACTCATCTAGCAAATTGAAGGTGAATGCAGTCTGAGGTTTTGTAATAGTTGCAGGAAAGAGCTGGCACTTGAGAAGCTGCAAGTGCTTGTCTTGATCACCAGTTCCATTACACCTACATCATTGGACAGTGTGAGTAAATATTCCAGCTGAGTCCAACAAAGTAATTTGATCACCAGATTCATCAGCATTTAGAGGGCAAATATTTTCACCATATCCCAGGTTCAAAGTAAAGCCTAGCTGCTGAAGGGTTATGGCCTGGTAAAAACCCCTTTCCACTCCTGACAGCACAGCACTCACACCAGGCTTGGTTCCCCAGACATGAAAGGCAATGTATGGAAGCATGGGATACTAGACAATCTGGACATCTTGCCAAGACATCCAAGGGTGCTTCAAGGTCCAATAGAATGGAGGTGTAAGTAGAGTGAAATGGAATCCAATCATGAAGGAAGTCATTTTGGGTCTTTCCCATTATCAAACAACTAATCTTTGTGTATGCAAAACTAACTTACTTTTGTTCTCCTGGGAACTGATTTTGAATCATCATCACTTAGGACACTATTATTAGGGAAATCCCCGAATAAGTTTAATATAGTCTGCATCAGTGAGACCTTTAAACCAGAGGGGGTTTTGGGGATCTTTCTTTTCCTAGGTGTCTCTTCCTTATCATCTAACAACTCATAGTAGGGAACTGCATCAACCTCTTCATAAGTCAATTTTCCTCTTCTAGTCTGAGTAGGTGTATAAGCAACCATGTGCCCTGAATCTCTTCTAGAACTGGACTGCTGATTTGTTCAACTAGTTTAAAAGAATATGGCCTTGGTTCTCTTTGGCCTCTGAGAGTCAGCCATGGTGGGAAAGGGGGGAGGAGGAATCTAAACTACACTGACAAGCTATCTCTGTTCACAATCAACATCTAATTTGGAAGTGAGTTAACACAAATAGCAGACAGCATTTTAATTACATGAGTAGGTACCAAGCACTGGCTTAGTAGAGGTGGTAGAAATTATGTGAGTAGGTACCCTGACCACCACCCTGCTTGGGTTGGCAAAGAGGGTCTCAGGATCCCCAAGAAGACCACCTTAGCATCATAATCCTGTCCAAGACTAACCAAACTATCATAGAAAGTGAAAGTGCCATCACAGTGGCTGGGAATGACCCTGTTAACAATCATACCCATCCCCCAATAAATGGATAGCCAGGTTGGCAGGATGAATTTCAAGCCCTGGAGATTGACAAATCTCTGACTCAATTTTAAGTTTTGGATCCACACAACCAAACACTGCACATTTACCTTGCACCCCTGGATCAATCTACTAATTGATAGTCCAATCCTGCCAGCACCAAAAGCAGACTCTAAGCCAAGATAAGAGAGCAACCTTTGCACTTGCCAAGTGTCTGGATGTTTTTGGGATTCATCCAGGGTATGTCTCAAGGTCATAACAACACTATTGAATTGCTTCTGGAAGTGACTTCAGCTATGGCTAGATGAAGTAAACAGGGACCCTGGGATGTACATACCATTCAGTGAGGGAGTGGAATTCAGTGGGTATCAACTAAAATTTTCCTGTGTATCAAAACAGTAATGGTGGGGTTAGAGAAAGCACTTGACCAAAATTTTGTTTGACCCATGTTTCTTTGCTGATTCAGCAAGTCAGTTGTAATCCCACTTGGTGGAAGCAAAGCAAAGTCACTTAGTCACTGCTCTGGCTTAGAATTTAGCCAATAATTTAGCTGATTTACTCACCAGGGATATGCTGGAAAAATATATGAAGGCTGTCAGAGAACTATCTTATATCATGTGGTTCAGTTTGTTGAACGAGTGTAACTCATCTACTACCCTTTTACTGTAGTACACACCTAGTTACCTTTTATGGTAGTATTACGTAATCATGTACCTACAGTTTCACACTCAGACTACTAAGTTTAAATAAGTCTCTTGACACATAACCACCAGGTTAGACTGTCCCAACGTCCTCAAGCACTCTATGTAAGTCCTATTAGCCATCCTCTGCAGCTACTAGGGTCTTGTTCAACAGGTTATGAGCCCCGGCTCAGCAGCTGATCCTCATACAGCACCTTTATGGCTGTGTTTGAGTCGATCTGGCTAAACCTGGACTCCATAGAGCTTTTCCTTGATTTGCAAATGAGTAATGGATTGCACTGTTTACCTGAGGGGCTGACCCTTGGCCTGCGGGTATTTCTGGCTGCACCATTATATCGTGTATGGCTTAGTAACAGTCTGCACCATTAACCTGTGTTGGATCGAACTGCCGGTACACCAGGTCTTTCTGGCTGCATCTGCTGCTTACCATATGCAATTCAACATTAGCTTGCGCCAAATGGGCTTGCCCCATCATGCTGCAGCTAAAAAAAAGCTTGAGCATGACTCTAGCATCAGATTGCACCGTCTATGGCTGCACTATGCTAGATACTATGGGGAAACTATGTCATTCTGATGCACTTCGCCTACTGTAGAACTACCATGTCTTCGAATATTGCCGCTGCTCGTGTCCCTATATTCACTGGCACCAACTGGGCTACTTGGTGGCCTGCCATCACTGCCTATACACAGTCACTTGGGTGCATGTGGTGTATCGATTTCCCTGAGCCCGACACCCCTCCTTCTGGAGACGACTTTGATAGCGAGCTCCAGAACTATTACATCAAGTGGCACGAGGCCAATTCCCGCATCGCTGGCTC
>JBBPTJ010000615.1:0-11984 GCA_038094035.1 Pulveroboletus aff. ridleyi
AATGCCACAAGGGACCATGAACAATTCATATTGAGAACATGTTCATAGGACGACTTGACCACGCACCATGATTAAACCAGTACACCTTACTCCTCGACAATTCAACATTGACTATTTGTGCCTTTCAATATGTCGACAAGTGCTGATGCGTAGCGGCAAGATCTCTCACTCTCACTTATTACAGAAGAGCGCCCAATATATGTGAACACTGTGTTCTGTGGCTGTCACTGGCTGAGGTGGGGCCGCCACCGCCTGATCCATTCTGCATCTCCGTTCAATACCACTCCAACGACGACCAGAGTCATGCACCCCAAACAGCCAAGTCGACTCAGATCTACATTCATACGAACCATGCCATGCAGAGTCTTATTCCATTATTACGGCCTATCTAAGAAATGAGCGTGGGGGTCCGTTCTCTATCTATCCCTTGTTTCTATGTTAAGAGGATTATACAGCCTCTCAGCTGAGAAAGGAACGGATGTCCAGAAACAATTCCGCATATATCCCACAGGACATGGGCTATAAGTAAAAAAAAGGGTTATGACCGGAAGGTACGTGCAGTTCATCCTTCGAAATCTCTGATCGACGTGTAATGACCGACTTTAGAAGCTACACGACATCCTACCCTAAAGGTACATTAACCAACACGTAACTAAACATTTTGCGATAAAGTTGCTGTGGGGTGTTTCGCATTGGCAGGCGTCTGACCCTTTCATTATTTTGCGGCCCTCAGCGGGTGAGATCTACGGGTCCCGCTCATACACGAACTCACCGTTGAATATCTTTGTCAGGGACCAGTCGCACGCCTAGCATAATGGACCAAAGAGATGGCGTAATACGCATCTGCCCTGCACAATAAATGTCACTGAGGAATGTGAGCCTGACCAGCTTGCCCATAGCTCACTCACATTCAAAGCTGATTGTTGGGGATCCCCACTGTGCTACTCACATCTTATTGGGTTTCCATGCTAGCACTGGTCTGCTTCTCTGTTGTACCAGTTATTTCGACGCTCCCGCGAAAATCGTCCGGAGCCGAAGTAGTCCTTGGCCCTGTAACAACACTGAACATCGTGAACCAGGTTATTGCTCCTGATGGCTTCTCCCGATCGTGAGTTGGCCTACCGTACTCACAGAACTCAACCGATGTCCTTCAGAGCTGTACTTGCAGGAGAAACATTTCCAGGACCGTTGATTACTGCTGAAAAAGTAAACATTTTCTTCATAGATAGATGGCCCTGTTTCCTGACCTTTCCTGTTACTGAAGGGCGATGGCTTCAAAATTAACGTGGTGAATTTGTTCCATGACACGTCCATGGACACCAACACAACTGTCGTCAGTATGACTAACCTTGTCCAGCATGCTTGAAGCATTGATGATTGGCAGCACTGGCACGGTATATTCCAAAGAACGTCGAACTGGGCTGATGGCACTGCAGGTATTACCCAGTGCCCCATAAAACCAACCAAAAGCTTCCTGCATCAGTTTAATGCGCACAACCGGACTGGTACATATTGTTACCACGCCCATCATATGACTCAGTACTGTGATGGACTCCCACATCAAGACTTGTATGATGTGGACGATGGTACGTGCATTGGTCAAAAGGGATCTGTTATGGAGTTTATAAGCCCAGTAGCGAGCACTGTGATCACCCTCTCCGACTGGTATGCGATTTGATAACTTCTAGTAATGGACGTTCAACTGTCTTGATGCAGGTACCATGAACCTTCCTTGGCAGTTTAATGCCAACTTGATGCTCATCAACGGACTTGGCTGGTATGCAGGTGGACCACTCTCGCCGCTCGCTGTCATCAATGTCGAACAGGGCAAATGCTATCGATTTCGTGCATATAAATTATATGGTTCACATACATGTATACGCATCTATGTAGAAGGGGTGCAAATCGCCGGACTGAGACACTATCGAGCATATCATGCATTCGTTTGGTGTGTCACAGTAGTAATCCTATCGAGGGGGCTGTCGGCTGCCCACAACTTGCTCTTCTGTGCAAAGTATGACACTATGGGAACGTGAAGAAACTTGTGGCCAATGTCCACATGGGCGACTTGGTGTGGTGTGCGTGTGCGTGCGTGTACATCGAATGGGCTCGGTCAACACGTCCCATCTCAGATACATGGATCACAGCACATCCATGTGGGGAATGCAAATGAAAGCCTGATGCGAACGATTGACCCTTCTGATTCTCGCCGGTACAATCTGCTGTGAGTGTGACCATGGATACATGCAAGGGAAATACACACCATTATGGGGGCCTCCCTGGTAGAGGACCAAGGTGGATTATCCACGCGTGTGACTGATGAAAAATGAAGCGTTAATAGATGGTACACGGAACAAGGAAAAGGCACACCGTGCATACTCCTTCCGGATTTGTAGTGCCTTGTCCATCGCCAGATGCACCGTCATTTGGATCATCGTGGACAGTTGCTTCGGTATGCGGTGGATGCTGGAACATCAAATCAGCGCCTGCACATCAATGCAGGAAACAACGAACGGTTGGGTCTCCAGTGGGTTGACCACTGCTGGAAGCAGCCTGCTCCTGCTCTTGCGATCGACGATCCTGTGCGGCAAGGAACACAAGTTCCGGTACACATCACAAATACGAGAGGGTGAGGCCTAGGGTTGGCCTCTTCGTCTTCCTCACTGTCCCAAGCGTCGTTTCTCGCAATTGGGCGAGGGCGAGGTATCGGTTCATCGCATTCACTTATGAACAACGCGGTAGGTGAGAACAGAACGTGTGCGTGTCTGCGTGTCCATGACGGGTGGATTGAAGATGCGTCGGTACAGATGGAGGTTGATCATGACTCTGAAACCGCATCAGCACAGGTGGTGCGGAGAGGGTATATGACAAAGTGCTATGACCCGGGTGCGTGACCCGAGTGCGACGTGGGTGAAGGATTAGAGAAAGTGCCTGCATCTGCATCCGCGTGTGCATGTAGTGGGGATGTGTCGTCTGGAGCGGCACAAGGAGTGGGTTCAGATCGTAGGACGAAGGGAACGACCGGCGTCAAGCTCGATGACGTGTTCCAAGTGTGCAACCCCGTCGAACGAGGAAGGGTAGGGGTCTGCATATGAACGTCAATGACTGATGCGCGGTTAGAAATAAATGGTAACGCACCGAGCGTGTCAGCGTGGATCTGCTTTGATTGGAAAACAACCTTACCGACGACAGGAACGGGGTGGCCAGGTTCTGTGATTGGGGATGGTGGTTCCGGGGCGGAGTTAGCCCTGTCGAGGTGCCGCTTTCTTTAGTGAGGAACATTGGAGATTGGTCTTCGCATTTGAAATCCCCGTAGATCGAGACGGGAATGCATTACGGGTGTAGGGAGGATTTTGGGGTGACGAAGGACGCAGTTGATTACGGCTGTGCCATCATTGACTGGCGATGTAATCAGGCTGAGCCAGATGAGCATGGATTAGGACAGACTGGTGCGGATGGTACGCTTATCGTACGCTTGAATGGCGACAGCCATACCAATGAGAAGAACTATATGACAAGGCGTACTATGTCCAAGCCAGAAAAAGTCGAGGGCACCTCAGCGTCGGACCGATGTGCATTGGGTCGGGCATGTCCACGACCCACCCATGAACTGTGTGCGGGTTAGTGATGGATGCACGACGATCGATCATGGTTACCGAGTTCAATGTCATCCGGTCGCTCTTCCAGGTGAACGGGGGGTCGCGTTCTTGTACAACGTCATTGCTGGATGCGCTCGAGGATGAGCGCTTGAGCTGATGATGATGTCGTCTGTGTACCCTTGGGTGTCTGTTAGGCTACCCAATGGGTACGCGTTCTCGTCCACCTACCATGCGTGAACCGTCGACAGCGTTGACCGAGGGGTGATGGGTGTGGGAGATAAAAAGCTCTTCGTCCGGTTGGATGGGGCACGCAGAGGTATATACAATACATTCCCATGTGGGATCCATGGAAAACGACACATTTGTGTTCTCCGCGTGATTGAATAGCAAGCCTTGGCTGATGGTGATCAGTCTGCAGTGGGGTGTATGGTGGGAGACGGACCGAGACCCAAGGCGAGCGCCATTCGACCGTCCTCAGTGAAAGGTGTAGTAGTTGAGCGGGAGTGTGTGTTTACTGTGGGCATCGTACACTTGCTCGGGGCAGGATGGACTTGGTTTCGATCACGTGGAACAGCCTTGGTGAGTTGATGGGTCAGGTCTCTCGGGCAACGAGGGTTCAGATGTGGACATGATCCACGACGATCCTGCTAAACTCGATGATGAGGACAACATGGAGATCAACCCAGAGGAGGTGAACGAACTTGTTTTATTCTGACAGGTTTTGCAACCGCTCGTTGAGTGGGTAAGTCAATACACTATATCCCTTCCCGTTTGTCCGTCAAGGAACACTCACTTTTTGGCGTCGACCGGCAGCCATCGTCCACGGTCCCCTGTTGGTGGATTCCACTCTGACTGGTGAGTAGGAAGGCGATCGATCGGGACGTTGGCATGACTCTCCGGTAATTTGGCCACGCGTGCGTGGGGTTCTATTCTCACTACCCATGCTCCATACTCACCGTCTGAACCTCGAACCACGCTGGTCTGACTCAACAGTGCCGATATGATGACTGGTGCGTGCCCCCGCTGTGGAGGTACCTAGTAGCAGTTGCGAATCGACCTCGCAAGGATGGGCAGAAGAGGTCGGGAAGAGTGGCTTATAGCACCGTCAGCATGCAAAGAACATGTGAATGAAGTGGGACGATCACGGTCCTCACCGAAGTTGAATGCCTGCCCAGCAGGCACCTCAACCTATGCCATCGTAAGAACCAGTTCGAGGGAGAGAATAGGAAAGTATTACATTGAGAAGACCGCCGTCGCTATCTTTACTGTGTGCCCCAGGTAGAACGGGAAACTCTTACCAGGTTTGTGTTGGGTGATTAGCCGCCCAGTGTTGATTGTCCAACGTCCACAGCGCAGAAGAGCCTACCCCAGTTGGTGAACCAGAGTTATTGTGGCCCGCATGGATCAATCCAGCAAGGATGGATATTACATTTTCGGGTAGACCGATAGGATGCGACAAGAGTAAGAGACCTTGACGTGCGTTTAGGCTGTTCTACGTGACAGATACCCGGCGCTTGCCTGTTCGGTCGTTCTCGGAGGACAAAAATGGATGGTCAGGTCGGTTAGAACATCTCATGACGAACAACACACTCGCCTTCAGAGCGACCATCTATCCAGAGTGGTGCGCACACACGTCCAGGGTCTAGGGATCTACAATGTGCCCTACGCAAACTTATATAACCCAGCAGCGTTCTTCCGTGCAGACGACGCACTCACAGTGCAGATTGGTGGGTTTGGAGGTGGAAAGATGTGACAGCCCATCTATATCCATCTGCACATAGCAGGCCATCGTCATCTCGAATGGGTAAGTTTGACAGTTGGTGTTCCAAGCTATTGCTGGAGTGCGCGGGTGCCGAGTTTGGATTGCCCGGTAGACTATGCAGGTTGATAGGGATGTATAGGGCGTCTTGGGTGAACAGTAGTGTTGGATTTGATTATGTACCATGAATTCACACGACTTACTCGTTTAGGAGGAGCACATGAGCAAGCCAAATACAGGATAGCCCTGAGGGAATGTTGCATACTGCCATATTGGTCACTTGTTGCAACAAACTCATGTGTCATCAATTCATCATTGTTCTCTTTGTTTTGTTCTGAGAATGGCTATGTTGCTCTTACCAGCCTGGCAGCCTCCCACATCCTCCGAGACTCCTCCCAGCTTGCCTAGCTCTGGGCTTGGCTCTTGTCTTTCGCTCACTGCAGCACAAACAGTATCTGTTCTCAATGGTGCTCTTTTGCCCACTATGCACATAGATGGAATACCAGTGTGAGCTCAGCCTCCAAAAGAAGAATGGCAGAACTCTAGGCAAGGTTGCATGAAAGCCAATGATAATGATAACACAAATGTTAACAGGTGTCATTTGCAGAAGTGACTGTACTGCTCTACTCAGGTAACTGGTTAATGTCAGCTTGTTTGGCTTGCAATGCTGACAGTGCAATCTGGCAAGTTCCTCCCTTCAGACACAGCCATGAGGAAAGTGCCATGATCTGAAGTGTTGATTTCAGCTTGGCAGAGATGCACCTTCCTTCTGTATCATATCTGTCATGAAGAAGATGTGGCAGCTATCACCATTGTGGCAGCTACCATGGTGATAGCTGTCCTGATGCTGATGCACCTTTTATGCCCTTACTTTGCACAGATAATACAAATGTACTTGCTTGGAATAAAGACTTTTATTATATGTTGTACAGCACTGGTTGCCTCTATCTTGTATTGCCTGACTTTCATGATAAACCATCACTCATCAATCATGCCATGGGGAACTAGTTGAAACACTGGGCAGCACACTTAACTACTACTAGGTCTCTCTTATCCTTTACCAAGCTCCCCCACCTGCAATCAATTGTTTGCTACTATTCCTTTTCATTTACATAAAATGTCCTCTGACTTGGTGTTGGATTTAACTTTAAATCAGGATGACCAAGATAGGTTAGAGAGATGATGTGTTCATTACTTGCCTAACATGCAAAGCTTTTTTATTTGTATGAAGAGTATAATGGTAGTACTCTTGTCAAATATTAGAAAAAAAGAAATAAAAGGCTATGTAACAACATAACATAAATACTACCATGAGCCTTTAAGATCAAAAACATCTTTACGGTCCTGCTCTAGCAAATCTATCTTTGAGAAAAGTTCTACAGCTTGTGCACATCTAGCATTATGAGTTTCCTCAAGCTGCTTTTTAAGCCCAGTGATATCTGATTTCACTGACTGAAATCCATACTGTACCCACTGAAACAAACCTCCAGGACAATACTGGGTAAAAGATTGTCTAGTTTCATTTGGATGAATGGCAGCATTGCCATGCCGTATTGTTCCAGAGGGTATCAAGGCAGTAGATCCAGGTGGAAATTGAATGGCCAAGCGTAAGTTGAAAAGAATAAGATGGCCTCCAGTCACTGGGTTAAAAGATCCACAGGCATATATCCCACAAAGCCCAAAAGGAACATTGCCAGAATCCACATGCTCCCTGGTGATAACTTGACGGCCACAATTGAATGAGGCAGTAGGAAAAATGGAACCTTTAAAGAGCCGTTCAAGATTAGGATGGTGGTCAAAAAGCAAATCCAAATGGTTTGCATATTCCTTCCATAGCTTTGGAGCATAGGTAGCAAAGCATGCTAGAAAAACTGCGTAAGATAATGGAATAAAACAAGAAAAATTGCTTACTGCCCATAAAGCCAGCAACCCGTTGTACTGCCCTATTTCCTATGAGATTTGCTAGCCGTATCTGATCAGCTGGGCTATGGGCTAAATTCCCTGGAACCTAGATCCAATATTAGAGATATTATCAAAATAACCTTGATTTTACATACCGTTTGTCCACCCCCATAAGATGGACCAACAGAGAAGCTAGTAAACTTACCCCTGCGGCCATGCTTGGTTTTTGAACCTGCATCCTCTAATAAGCTGCTCATCTCCACAGTTACCTGATTCCAATCCTCTCCTGTTGGCCTACCCGCTAGCATAGCAAAGATACGGTTGTCCTCATCAAGGATAGCAATTGGTGTCCTAGAAAGGGTCTCCATAATTGCTCACTAACATAGCTCACCAACCCTACCTGCCATCCCACTCCACAATCTCAAAACCCTCCTCAATCAAGCCCTGCAGCGTCCATTCCTTGCATGGATCACAAGGCTGGCGTTTACTTGTAAAGCAGCCCTTACAGGCTGGCAACCCACTGGCATTGAATTGAACTGAGAAAGCTTTTGGAGCTGAGTATTTTTTTGAAAAAGATGAGCGAGGCCGTCCTGGCTGCTTGTCACGTGCAGAAACACGGTGAATCTGGCGACGAAGCTTCTTATCTGCCTTTTTTTGGCTATACTTACTGCCAGAAGAGCCTTGGGAGCTGAATGGGCTCAAAGTCGTTAAATGGGCTGGCAATGGGTGGTAAGGGGGTAATGGGGCCAAACCAGACAACAGAGGGGGAAATACAGGGCCAGGGACTAAGGAATTCCCCTCACAGTCCCCATCCCCTGAGAGAATATGTAGTGTCTCCTCACGGAGTGCCTCATCAATACATGTTGAAATATGTAAGGAAGGGATTCGAATGGATGTCATTCTTGAACACCTGGTCAAATACAAGTTAGGCTCACATTAACCACTCAGGATTGAGACGCACCAGGGATACCCTATATGGGACGGTGAAGAACAGAATGTGCCACAATTTGAGGTAAAGGCAACCTATACCAGGTTTTGGATGGCCAAAGATCCACAGGATAGGGGCTGAACCACACCAAGGTTTCACACCAGAGAGACAAGGGAATGAGATCAAGGTTTGGCATGAGAGGATAGGGGGTAGACCTCACCGAGATTGACCCAAGGGAATAAGGGGTGAATGCACCTAGATTTGGGGCAAGAGGGGGGGTAGGCTGCAACAAAGTTTGATGCAATAGGGGGTGAACAGAGGGTGAACCGCACCAAGGTTTGGCACGAAAGGATAAGGGGTAGGCCACACCACAGTTTGACACAAGGGGATAGAGAGTGAACTAGACCAAGGTTTGGCATGAGAGGATAAGGGGTAGGCCTCACCACAGTTTGACCCAAGGGGATAAGGGGTGAAACGCACCAAGATTTGGGGCAAGGGGGGCGGTAGGCCACACCAAAGTTTGATGCACAGGGGATAGAGGGTGAACGCACCAAGGTTTGGCGCGAGAAGATAGGGGGTAGGCCACACTGGAGTTTGACAGAGATGGAGAGTGAACCGCACCAGGGTTTGGCGCGAGAGGGGTGGGGGATGGAGAGAGCAAGAGCGCTGGCAGCCAAAGGGACGTGGGGCCTCGGGGGTTGAAGTTGAGCTACTGCGCACAGGTGGCATGACTTATCTCGAAATTTTGACACGGCTGTGCGGTGGCTGTGCGGGTGTGAAAGCGGTCGCAGTGGCTCGGCTGGGGGTTGAAACGTTGAAGCTGAGCTACGCTGCCGCTGCCAGCACAGGTGGCATGACACGGCTATGACGAATAACCTGACGACATGGCTGTGCACCGCACAGCTTGTCAAAATTCTCGAATAATATTACGTCTAATTGGCTTGCGATCAAAAGCGGAGCGCCAGGACGTGAAGCCAGCCAAATCCGGGTCACTTGGCATGTGACCCGCTGTGCGATTGACAACCGCCGACGCTGTGAGCGTCAGAGTCAGGACTAAATAAGTACATGACGAGGTAGCCGCTAGGAACGCATTCTCGAATAACCTGACTTATCTCAGCGTTGATATAAGCCACGTTGAGTATTGGTTAGTAAGTGGTCTGGAGCCCCTTAGGAGTCAGACACGCAACCACAATATCATTTACTGGGGCCTCGAAAATACCGCGTGCCATGGTTAACCCCTTCCCGACAGAGCTTTACAAGACATCCCTATTCTACGAAGAGAGGGGGTCATTCAATAATACTCAAGGACCTTGTTACAGCGACGACGAGCAGACGGTGAAACGGCGACCATGGAGACGGGACCCTCCCAAAGTGACGTCGGAAAACGCTCAACTCGCTCGGCCACTGTCTGTGCAATTGCTCTGGTAGGTCCTCGAGCTTATGCCATGGTACGATTCTTTGTTGATTTCCATGACAAGGCGCGTGGAATGGCATCTTCGGGCATCGCTACAGTATCTCCTCCACTGATCACGAACTTGACGAGCACACATCCTCACGTCCGTGCAGCGATGCAGAGCGTATGGACTGCCAAGACCAACTACACTCGGGAGCGGGGTCGTTGCGCGTGAGTGGCCGGGTATGGGTATGCAGATGTGTCGGGGACAGAGGGTCAATTGAGGCTGGTGTGGGCGGAGCGGGATTGGGTCTTGGCGGTCTGCCAGTGGTCAACGATCGGTATCAGGCTCAGAAAGAGGATCGGAATCACCTGAGCGGTAGATGGGCTCGCAACGAGCGTGTCAATGGTGCCCGTAGAGCCAGAAGAACACATCTCTACGAAAAGAACCAATGAGAAGGGTGGATCATATCAATGTGACCGAACCTTGGTGCTGCTTGTAACAAGCGACAGGACAGCTTCGAGGGTAGGGGCGGATGGGGTTGGGCCCAGCTAGTTGGCTCTACGGGATGCACATATGCTCAGTCATTGCATACGAGGCATGTCGGTCGTTGACGCGTGACGAGGGAGACGTTGTCCCGAGTCGGTAGCTGAATTCGGTCGTCCGGCTCGGAGTGCTACCGAGATCAGACGTCTTATGACCAAGTAATTTCTTCACTCGGCATGAGCACCAAGGCTACATGACTCTGCATAATCAAGTACGGAGTCGACAGAGTCGCGAGACAGGTGCCCAGCTAGATCAAACGTAGATGTCAATTGTGGGTGTCGGTCTTCGTGCACTTGATCATCTGAGTAGACGTCTGACATGACGCAGCAAATGGTATCGCTCGGATCAGTCCGTTACCTCGTGTGCACACGAGCGAATACACCACATCCATGAAGGTACCCGTATCTTGATCACGAGCGCCACATCGGGTGATCCTTCAGGATGCTGGGCCGCTGTAAGTATAGTAATGACGTACGCTAGATGAGTGGTGCGCACCGTTTCGTCGGCTCCAGCGGTAGGGGGTTGAGACGGATCATCGGGGTATTGAATGTGAGTGATCATGGCACAGTCCATGTCGGCAAAAGACGCACCACGCCTGCTGCCTGCCCATGCATTGCTCGCTGAACTGGGGATGCAATCATTGTCGTGCACGGTGAACGTTGAAGCACATACGCACACTGTTAGCCACTAACACCACTATGAATCGCTGTCTCAGTGTAATAGAATGTAGAAGCGCAAACATGGCTTGAGCGACGACAGCGTCGCCGTTACTACACTCACGTGATCTATTTTCCTCCGCCTCCTCCAGCCACCTGCGAGGATGACGCATGCCCAGGAAACAATGTCCACGCTGGCGGGCCACCCCACCTTGATCCAATTCCCAGAAGACTGCTATGAAGATGGATCGGGAAAGATTCCAAAGATGCGCCATCGCATGAACTCGATCAACTCCACGAGCCATGTCCCCCCACCAATCGTCGTTTGCGCTCTCCGTCATCAACGGGAGTCAACGTTTCAAACCAGCGTCCTTCGGGATGGCTGCAGCCCAAGTCAACCCAGTGAGTTCACTTGCACGATAGAGCGCTTGGTATGGTATACTAAACATGTGGCCCTAGCGCACCTCCACCAGGAAGACAAGGGTTTGTTATTTTTCAAGTTTGTGTGCGGGAGCTCATAAGAAATCACACAGTTTAGTGTTGCCGCCCAGCTGAAGTGTCGAGTACGGGAACGTCAAGAGCAGGAACAGGCTGCTTACAGCAATGGTCAACCCACTGGAGACCCAGCCGTTCGTTGTTCCTCACATTGGTGTGCAGGCGCTGATTAGACGTTCTAGAACCCGCCGCGTACTGAAGCACCTGTCGACGATGGCCCGAACGTGGGTGCATCTGGGAGCGGACAAGGGTCTACAAATTCGAGAGGGGCAGACACGGTACGCCTTTTTCTTGCCCCATATGCTATCTATTAACGCTTTGTTGATCATCAGGCACAACAAGGGGACAGTGTGCCTCGATCCTCTCCCAGGGAGGTTTCCGTAAAGGTGTGTATGCCCCCTTCACGCATTCATTCTCACTCACATTGGATCATCATCAGCGAGCATCAGACAAGATGATGATCGTTGTTCACCTCTGGTTTTCATTTACACTCCCTGCGTGGATGTGCTGCAGCTCTGTCGTCCCGTTCTGTTGGGTTCGCCTTTTTCCTCTGTCACGTTCGCGTTTCGTCTCTCTTTCCTTCCTGGAACGCGCTCGAAGCATCGCCTGATGGATGCGATGTCACTCAACTCCCAGTTACGACTGCCAATCATTCTAGTGGCTAGCTACGCTTCGGCTTCGGCTTCCATCCTCGACTGATGTTTG
>JBBPTJ010000616.1:0-11979 GCA_038094035.1 Pulveroboletus aff. ridleyi
GCATGCCTAGAAGACTAGAGACAGTGATAAAGGTAAAGGGAGGGCATACAAAGTACTAAAATTACTGATTAGAAATGTTGCTCAAATAAGTGTCCCAATGACATGTCATTTTTAAATTGTTATATCTCAGTGCCATGGCAACCAAATCACATGACTAAGAGCTCATCTTCAGGGTAGGAGTTAGGGCTATTTATGACCCTGCAAGGGTCAGAGCTAATACATTTTGGTTCTCTTGCAAATATCAAATCTATCCAAAATGGCTAAACATATTTGAGCCACTGTAGTTATTGTATCTTTTCAACCCAGGGTGTTGCCTCAATCTGCATTGTCATCTGCCATGTTAGACAATTTCAAATTGCTATCTGCCATGTCAGACCAATCCATCTTGTTGTTTACCATGCCAGATCAATTCACATTGTTGTCCACCATGTTGGACCAATCCATATCACTGTTCACCATATCAGACCACCCTCTATCAATCACATCTGCTCTTGCTTTGTCTTTGTTATTTCCATTCCCACCTCCCATACCATATATTCCATTGTCCATTTCACCATTTTCATTCTTTCCCAACTCATGTGCTCACTTGTCATTGCATGTTTTTGATCATTTTTTCATTCCTGTGTCACACATGTCCTTCATATGGGCTCTGCCCATTCAAGGGCACTTCTCCTTTGATCTGGGTATTAACATACCCTAGGCCATACCATAGCAATCAGCCCCATCACACTTTCTGCTGGTCTTCAGACCACCTTGATCAAATCCTTATTTCTTTTTTTATCTTGTTTCTATTTGTACAATGGGTTTTTTCAGACATTTTGACTTTTTTTCATTCATTTGACCATTTCAAGCTATCTGTTAGGCCTGTGTTGCACCTGGTTCAATATCTGGATCAGATCAGTCAACACTGGATATCACATCCTGGATGGAGTGGATTGACACCTTCCCTATCTGGCAGGCCCACCACTGGATTCATTTCCACTGCTAAACATACTTGTCCACCCATTGCCCAGCCACTACCATTGTGGCCACTGCTACTGCTGCTCACATGCTTGCTGCTCATGCAGCCACCACACATTGAATCAGGGTTGTCAGCTCCCTGTTTCTAGCTCCACTAACCTTTCCTACCCAGCTGCCAGCCTGTTGAATTGAGTTCAAGACTGGCTCAGGTATACATTGAAGAACATGCTGACTGCACCTCAGCCAGTCAGAGCACAGCCACAGCAGCCACTGAGCTGGCTGTTGTTTGAATGTTCATAGTTGTGCTGCCACACTCATCAATGTTGATTTTATTATACAGTATTTGCCTGCAACAATGATGTGGTTGACAATAGTGGTCACTGCCCTCACTATCACCAGACACAAGCACCACTCCTGGATGCACAGCCACAGCAGTGAGCACCCACTCAACTGTGCTGCAGCCTCTCCACCCTTTCTTTCTGGTGTTCCATTTATACAACTGATATTTTAGCTTATTTAATGTATTTTCCATTCACTCCTCCATTTTCCATAACAGATACAACCTCAATTGGATGTCACCAGACACAGGTGCTACTCACAGATGCACAGCCACTGTGATGGGTGCACCAGCCTGACTGCATAGTGGCTGTTTCATATTTTCACATCCCATCCTCCTTTGTGCAACTAATACAGTTTAGCCAATTTCACCTATCCAGTGATGCACCCAGCATTCAACTCAAATCTAACCATGCACAGGTGCACAGCCACTGGGTGCACCTGCCCAACTGTGTTACAGCCATGTCACTTTTTGGCCTTTTGTGTTCTATTCATAAAACTAATCTATTAGCTCTTTTGACACATTCTTTAGTTCATTTCACCATTTTCCGGGACAGATATCACATATCCAGATCAGATGTCACTGGACAAGTGCTGCTCACAGATGCACAGCCACTTCATCAGGTGTACAGGTCTGTGCTGTGGCCATCTCACTTTTGCCTCCTATGCTCCATTTGTGCCACTAACCCTTTAGCTTATTCTGTATTATCCTTATTCATTTATCCATCCTGTGACAGACATCAACCATCCAGCACCCAATTCAGAATGGATGACATCAGACATGTTCTGACCTATCTGTTATATTGCCATGGTTGTCACTACCATCACTGCTGCAGTCAGTGTGCATTGCCACCATTGTCACTGTCACCATCTTGCACACCCATCACTACTCTCTCTTGACCAGTCACATGTTGAACGAGTGTAACTCATTCAATACCCTTTTACTGTAGTACGCACTTAGTTACCTTTTATGGCAATATTACGTAATCATGTACCTACAGTTTCACACTCAGATTACTGAGTTTGAATAAGTCTCTTGACTTGTAACCATCAGCTGAGAGCGTCCCAACAGTCTCAAGCACTCTATGTAAGTCCTATTAGCCATCCTCTGCAGCTACTAGGGTCCTGTTCAACATCACATCCAATATTTGGCCCTGGACACCTGTGCCATCCATTTCTAGTTGTCAAGCTGACTAGGGACAGTCAGTGGTAAAAGTCCCCCTCAGATAGGAGAGCTTTCATGTACTCTCTGTTTTCATTTCTTATTGCTATCTCAGTCCTCTTTTTATATTCTGCCTTCTTAATACCATCATATCTGGTCATAAAATTTTTACTTTTTAGCTGGTCCAACCTTGAAATCAGTCTGCTTGGTATTTTCTGCTTTTCATAACCATCCTTTATTTCACCCTGGGTTTCATCTGGTGCTCTCAAAATCATATACTGTCACAAATATTACCTTTCATATTGAACTACTTCTTCATCATTATCATATTTTGTATCTTTGATTTCATTCTCATCCTTTTAGGGCTTGATGCAGATATAGAAGTGAAAGTTGCATGAGGAAGGCAAGCCAAGTTGGACACTCACCAAATGGTTTCCAGGCATCCCACCAGTCCTTTAGGGCTCAATGCAGATATAGAAGCAAAAGATGTATGAAGAAGACAAGCTGAGTCAGACACTTGCTGTTACGCTTGATCCCAGAGGGTTAGGCATGAACTTGGCAAAGGTCCTAAGATACTGAGACAAGGGGGTACCTTGCTATCAGCAAGGTCAAGAGTTCATCCTGGTACCACCAGATGATAGGCTTCCCAGTGACATGGGTGGACCAAGGGCTATCCCTTGTGATTGGGATGGAATGCAGGCAAGAGCTAAAGTGCTCAGTGAAGACACATGAAAAGAGGATTAGGATTATGTAAGCCAAGTAGGTCTAAGCTGGGATACAGAGGTGCTACTTGGAGGTTTATATATGAGAATGAAGAGTTGCTGAGTAATTGTATAGAAACTGAAAGAACATAAGAGAACAATGGCCAACTGATCATTGAGTCAGCAAGCCAATGGCAAAAGACAAGCAATGAGTAATCAGGGAATGTTCTGGAAACTAGGAGAATAATTGAATGTGTGGGAAAAGGAACTATAAGTTTAGCGTAATGAGAGCTAAACAAGGAGAGATAAGTCCAAGAAAGAAGGAAAAACAGGAACATAGACATAAATCATAACACTTGCTGGATGCTCTCTCTTTATTTGCTCATACTGTTTTTTACTCATTTGATTCATTTTGTACCTACACATCTCATTTACAATACTTTTATTTATCATCTTCTAGGTTTATGGTATACTATTAGGCAAAAATCAGATCCTAGGTCCTGACTGGATTGGATTGTGAATGCATCATGCAGTGCCTTTGTTACAAATCCAATACCACTCCTCATACAGAACATCCACTTTCTTGCTACCAACACTATCTGAGGCCTTTCCATTTCAGATGTTATCATCATCACTTCTTCACAGCTGGATCACCACCATCATGTTGATCACTGTCCATCTCATCACACCATTGGCATATTGATCATCTGCTCAGGTCCTCCTTATTCACTGCAAGCTATTTGTCACCATGGTTGTAAGCTAACTGGGGACAGTCAGCATTTAAAGTCCTCCTTAAGTGTAGGGAAGTTTCCTATTGTGCAAACACCCTATCTCTCTAGTCCATGGCATTCTGTGTCCATCCAGGTAGGTTGAGTTGTTAGGTTTAGTACATCTGGCCTGGATTAGTTTAATCTGGTCCCAGATCAGGTTTGGATTGATCCCAGATACATGCTGATTAGCTCAGTTTTTTTAGCTACCTTCTTTATTTCACTTTCATAAGTCCTAGGGAATGCCCTGGACTATAAAAGTGTGTCCCTATGGTTTTAATACATCTTTTTCCCCTCCACTTTCTGTCTATGTGAACAGGGAGCTGGTCACCTGTTCCCTGTCACTTTCTATATCTACCACTTCCCCCTCCCTTGGGTTGAATCCTATACTTGCACCCTTTTCTTTGATCCTTATCCATCCCAGATAGGATTAGTGTTTTACAGTGCAGTGGCAACTGTTCATTTGTGGTCCAAGTCCACCACAGCAGGGTAGGCAAGAGAGAGATGGTGGTTGAATCCATGTGAAGTAAGAAGTTGTGCTGTTGACTTGAAGGCAGCTTGAATAGGGTAGATGACACTTGCTAACCTTTGATTCATAGATAAGCTAGCCTGAATGAGTTGACCTGTAGCATAACATTATTGTCTCAGTGAGACAAGGAGGATATTAAAACACTTACTGTTTCCTGCATGGCAGAGTGCTTGTTGGAGCATATCCTTGTGCTCAGAGTTGTTTGGAAATACAGTGAGGTGCAAAACTGTTACAATGTTTGGTACTTTTGTAGTGTGTGTGATGTAGTATCTGAGGGTGTGGGAATTTCGCTTAGCTTTAGTGGGGGCATGGGAGCTACTAACCCCTGGCTACAAATGTTATCCCTGAGTCATGTGACCATGTGTGAATGCTGTGGAGATATACCCATTTTAATCCACATATGTCATTATAACAGTTTTGCACCTTTTATATTAAGTAGGGTATTTGGCAAATATCAGTACTTGGTATGACCCCCCTTGGTCTTAATCACTGCCTTAACCCTCCTAGGCATACTTTCAATCAATTTCTGACACTCCCCAGATGCTATATTCCACCACTCCTTCTCAACCCTTGTCTATAATTCCTCAATCCCCTTAGAGGAGTTTTTATACCCTGCAAGTCTTCTTTTGAGATAACCCTAGAGATGCTCAATGGGGTTCAAGTCAGGAGATTGTGCAGGCCACACCATAGTCCTAAATTCCTGGTCTTCCAGCCACTCCCTGACCTTCCTGCAGGTATATTTGGGATCATTGTCCTGCTGAAAGATGATGTCAGGAGGATTGAGAGTGTGATTCTCTAGGGTATTGAGCAATTCATCCTTCAATATTTGAAGATAAAGATCACCATCTATCCTACCATCAATCTTGCAAGCATAGCCAACTCCCTTCCAAGTCATACAGCCCCATATCATCACAGAATCTCCTCCAAACTTCAAGGTTTCCTGAACTAGCCTATTATTTAGCCTCTCTTCTGATTTTTTCCAAGCCCATTTGGGCCCATCTGAGCCTAGATGATTGATTTTGGTCTCATTAGACCATATCACCTTCTTCCAGTCCTCCAGAGTCCAATCTTTATGGGTATAGGCAAAGTCCAAATGTGCTTTATGATGTTTTGCAGAGAGTAGAGATTGTTTGATCTTGACTACAGCCTTCATTCCAGCTTTTTTAAGGTATTGACAAGTAATGCTTGGATGGAGAGACTTTTTGGTGATCCCTGAGAGTGTTTTGGTCACTTGAACTGCATTTTCTGCCTTCTGGGATAAAATAAGATGGATGGAATGGTGAATATTTGAGGGGGAAAGCTTTGATGGGCAACCTCCAGTAGACTTTTGGAGGGTAGAATGCCTCTTGGAACAAAGTCTGGGCACAGTAGCAATGCTGAGACCAGTAGAAGAGGCAATAGAGTGAGTAGAATGATTAGCATTAAGCTGTGATAGAATGATATTCTTTTGAGTAGAAGAGAGAGATCACATGCTAATAGTGATTGAAAAGAAAGAAGTGTAAGAGCCAATTCAAACTCAGACATAATGTTTACATGTGTATATTTGTTTTTACGTCAAATAAACACCAACTATCCTACTGTTTACCAAGGATTCTACTACCATTATCAAAAGGTGCAAAACTGTTACAATGACATATGTGGATTAAAATGGGTATATCTCCATAGCATTCACACATGGTCACATGACTCAGGGATAACATTTGTAGCCAGGGGTTAGTAGTTCCCATGCCCCCACTAAAGCTAAGTGAAATTCCCACACCCTCAGATACTACATCACACACACTACAAAAGTACCAAACATTGTAACAGTTTTGCACCTCACTGTATATTTTCATTGAGGACAAGCCACCTCAGCTTGTCCTTTTCTTTTTCCAGGGTTTTGGGAGTGATAAATGGGTCCAAGCACATCTGTGGTGTTTCAAGCGATGTGGGTACCACAGATGCTGTAGGCTTTACATAAGCCAGTCCAGGTAATAGAAGGTCTGGACATGGGGGAGTGGGGGGGGGAGACCACAACAGGCACTCATGGAACAATCTAGATAAGTCAAATGTTATTCTAATAGACTAGGAAATAGTAGGAAATAACAATGATTGAGAAGGGAAGTAGGACTCACACAGATGACCTATATTTCTCCACACAATGATTCATCCTCACAAAGGGGCATGAGGGTAGTAACCAAACATATTCTGGGATATGGCACAATTTGAGGAGGATTATACATATGATGTTTTGATTGATGCATTGGATAAACAGTTGCCTTGTGAGAAGGCAGATGGGCAAGGCTGTAAAATGGAGTATTCAACCAATGGATCCAGATTTTGCCTCTGGAGGTGCACATGGTATCAGGAACAACACAAGCCACTCAAAATGAGAAGCAAGTGAGGCCGAAACCATGGAATAGACTAAGGTGCGGCAATGGCACACATGCAGAGAATAAGCCACAGCAATGAGAATTCCAAGAACAAAGGCTAATGACAGGATATGTACTACTTATATAGGTAATGCTAACCCTAATGCCTGTTAAGCCCTAAGCAACGATCAAGATCTGGTTAAGATCCGAGCGAAGCTCTTGACCCGGGATGAGTAACGGATCAACGATCTATGGATATAAATAGGTTAAATGTGATCGGTCTACGATCGGATGTGAAATATAAGTAAGCGGATGATAAATAGAATGGAATGACGTAGCGTGACGTCATAAATATGGAATGATGTCAGAGGTCGTGTCAATAGGCTAGACCTTGACGTAGATGGACTGGAGTAATGCAAATGAGGGTAGCCTAGACCCGAATTAGTGAAATGGTGAAGGAAATGCTAAGGTAAGCGGTGAATTAAGGAAATGGGACTAGAATAGGGGCGTGAAGTATCGTAATGGACGTTGAAGAAATTGTGGTTCTGACACATGGTAGCATTCATGTGCTGCATCATACAAATATAAGCCCTGCTATCCATGGTAGATATCTGTGTTGTTTAATGCATTTTTCATCAACTGAATGTCACTGGAGGAGATCAGAATGTGGAATTGTTGCAATTGTTGTATCAAGGTGTAAATTGAGTGGGAGGGAGGAAGCAAGGATGATCATCCTCCAGCCCAAGCTGAGAGTTGATGAATTGTAGGCACACATTGAGGTCAGATCCTTGGGGCAGTTTCTCAATACACTTATGAGGGAATTGAGCAAGGCATGCAGATGTGAAGCAAAAAACTGGCTTACATGTTGCTGCCTTTGCCTGGAACAAGTGGCTGCAGTTGATGCAGAAGCCATGATGAATAAGCTGAGTGCAAGGGCAAGATATTAGTGGTGTTCAAGTAGGATATTATGTTGCTATTATCCTGCTATGAAGGAGCTATGTTTTTTAACAAATGTTCCAACTCTGCTGATGCCGATGCTTTGCCAAGATACTTTCCCACCCTATTAAGTCACATGATAGCATTTCCGCAATGATACATGAAGTCCTTGCAGGATCAACTCGTCAGAAATTCAGAGTACAGCAGGATAGACACAAATAGATAATATATGATATCCCACCATTCTGCCCTTCCCCACCATGCCCCAAACATCAGAAAAAAAGAAGTTACTACAGAAAATTGATTAGATTGAGCTGAAGGTAGCAGAACAGCAGCTAAAGCACTTACAGGACTACAATGCAGATGAGTCCAATGACTCATCCATATCTGAATATCTTGTTGTCTCAACTCCTGAAACCCTTTCCCCCTCCCTTAACTCTGGCACAGAATCAGAAACGGCCTCAACCGACTCTGAGTCAGATGATTCAGGTGAAAAAAAAGCTACACACTACAATCGTTTGCGTAATGCAATCCAAGCACTCCGTGATGAGGTGCACAGGGCGCACATCCTGAATCACATTGCAATACCACAGATCCATGCTTCCCAGCTTCACCTTCTTGAACATTTTGCAGATTTCTGGCCCCATCTTTTCTGAAAGAAAGTTCGTGTGGATCTAGACGTTTTCGACTGTATACTGGAACAAATCAGCAATAGCCCAGTTTTTCATTCTAGTTCCAATCACTTACAGCTTCCAGTTGCAATCCAACTTGCAATCTTCTTGAACCAGGCTAGGCACTATGGAAATGTAATATCTGTTGAAGATGTTGGTCAGTGGGCAGGGGTCAGTGTGGGAACAGTTGTCAATTGTACCACTTGTGTGATGCTTGTGCTGCTGGGCAAGCATAATGACTTCCTTCATGTTCCAGAAGCCGAATCTGAAGATGTAAGGTTAGCAGAAACCTTTGTAAAGGTCAAGATGTGCATAGGGTGGAAGCAGGGGATTTTCACTGCTGATGGATCCACGTTTAACTTGTTTGAAAAGCCATCACATTATGGCAACACCTTCACTGACAGGAAAGGTAGTTATTCGCTCAACTGTCAAGTAAGAATCACCTACAGTGACCTCCAAAACCCTTTCCATATTAGCCCTAATGATAGTATATGAAGCATACTGCCAGACACTGTGGGAATCCCACTTAGCTTTGGTGGAGTTATAAATGGTACATACTCTTGGTTACAATATTGCCCCATATATCATGTGATTTGGTTCACAGGCCATAGAGATATGGTCAAAATGAAATAGCAATATCATGGAAAGGGTTTTGGAGCTTTTGAATTGTTGAGTAGGATCTTAGTCAAATTGAAGTATAATTGCTACTGTTTGTTAGTACAAACAAAGACATACATGTAAACAATATGTCTGAGTTTGAAACAGTTCCCACACCTCTTGATTCTTAACCATTACCATGGTTAGATCTTCCTCCTCTACTCAAAAAAAACACCATCCTCTCTTTACTTGATTCTAGCCATTCTGGTGAGGCCATTGCCAAGCAAACTGGTGTTAGCCCTTCTGCCATATCCAAGCTTTGTTCCAAAGAGCATTCTAGTCTTGTCAAAGCTATTGGAGGTTGTTCTTCCAAGCTTTTCTCTAGTAATATTTGTCATGCTCAACATTTTATTACTTCTGGGAAAGCTGAAAATGCTGTCCAAGTGACTAGAACCCTTGCCAACATTGTCAATCATCCCCTCTCTGTCACTACTATCCACTGTCACTTGAAAAAAGCTGGTATGAAAGCTGTGGTCAAGTCCAAACACCCTATTCTTTCTGCCAGGCATCATAAAGCTCATTTGGATTTTGCCTATGCCCACAAGGATTGGACCATTGAGGACTAGAAGAAGGTAATATGTTCTGATGAGACCAAAATTAATTGCCTAGGGTCAGATGGGCACAAATGGACATGGAAAAAGGCAGGTGAGGAGCTTAGTGACAGGCTAGTGAAAGGAACTCTCAAGTTTGGAGGAGGTTCTCTCATGATGTGGGGGTGTATGATTTGGAAGGGAGTTGGCTTTGCTACCAAGATTGATGGTAGGATGGATGGGGACCTCTACCTTCAGATTTTGAAGGATGAGCTCTAGCAGACCTTGAAGTATTATGGTCTCAATCCTCCTAACATCATCTTTCAGCAGGACAATGATTCCAAGCACACCTGCAGAATGGTCAAGAATTGGCTAGAGGAGCAAGAATTCACCACTATGGTGTGGCCTGCACAGTCTCCAGACTTAAATCTCATTGAACATCTCTGGAGTTGTCTCAAGAGGACGCTTTCATAGCATAAAACCCCCCCTAATGGGATTTATGAATTGTGGGAGAGAGTTCAGGTGAAATGGGAGGGGATACCTGTTGAGAAGTGTCAGAAGTTGATTGAAAGCATGCCTAGGAGGGTTCAGACAGTGCTCAGAGCAAAAGGAGGATATATCAAGTATTGATAATATCCAAATACCTATTTGTATTTGAAAGCTCCAAAACCCTTTCCATGATATTGCCATTTCATTTTGACCATATCTCTGTTGTCTGTGAACCAAATCACATGACATATAGGGAAATATTGTAGCCAAGAGTATGTACTATTTATAACACCACCAAAGCTAAGTGGGATTCCCATGGTGTCTGGCAGTATGCTTCATATACTACCATTAGAGCTAACATGGAAAGGGTTTTGGAGGTCACTGTACTTTCTAACTGTGCTGTCATTGATTCAAGCATAATAGCTTATTGTTATGGTGCATGACCTTCTCATCATTGACTATGGTCTGGGTCACCCAGAGAGTGTCCATGATGCATATGCTTTTCAGGGAACGGAGATCACAAAGAATCCAGAAGGACGCTGGGTTTGGGCAGACAGTGCTTACCCTTTATGAACATGGTGTGTCACGCCATTTAAGGCGACTCGAAATGTCCCGCTATCACAGGCGCAGAAGCTATATAATCGTCATCTCTCTAAGGTACATACCTTTACTTCTTCCAGGCAATGCTAACAAATGGACTGTCCATGTTTAGGTCCGTGTTCGTGTTGAACATGCATTTGCAGCCCTAAAGGGCCAATTCCAGTTGTTATGGGAGCTTTGAGTTCACATCTGATCAAAGGAAAAGATCAAGTACGCAGTGCATTGGATACAATGCTGCTTGATCTCACATAACATGGTGATCCAGTTTGAGAAGCTGCTTGAAAAGGAGTCGTCAGTCACATAGGCACTGCAGGAAGATCAGATACAAAGAAGAGCTTACAATGATGATAACCTGGTACTCCATGTCCCTATTGGCTCACCAGGTCAGGTTTTCCATGAAAACTTGATGAACCACTTATTTGAGGCACTTGGTGAGCCATACATTGTACCAACTGAGGAATGATCAGTGTTATAAGTAACATGTACTTTAATATGAGAATACACACCAGTACAGAAGCACATAGTCCTAGGAAACAAAAAGGTGTACACTAACATGTAAATTCAGAGCGACTACGGATTTATCAGAAGAAAAACAAACAAACAGATCACCAGACACTAGCATCCAAAAACGTTCCATGGTGATAAATCATAGTAGCAAGTTATGAGACTGTGGAGAAAACAGTGGAAGTGTAGAGAAAGGAGGTAGAAACATATAAGAACCACCAGTGGGACCCAACTGAGACATGTTGAGAGGATAACCCAATGGATGCACAGGTGCAGAGGTGGGGTGGTATGTGGCAGGTTGCTGCATAGGGCGCATGTTAACCATTCCTCCAGCAGCCATTTGTTGTATGGTGTGCATATCAGCTGACAAACCCATCTGCTGCATCGTGCATGCCCACTCTACCTGCTTGTTCAACAAGCTGATCTGTACATTGAGTGCATGCTCCTCGGTCTCCTTCACCTTGAGCTCCAGCATTTTGAGCTCATGCTCATGCTGGTACTGAGCTTCAGTGTTCACCCACTTGTTATTGAGTTCCTCCTTCTGGATCTCCAGTTCCTTCTTTTGGAGTGAGTAATTGAGTCACATGGCTGTGTGTGAGGAAGGTGCTGGTGATACCTCTAAGGCCTCACTGGCCTTGTCTAATTCCTGGATTTTAGCAGCAAGATTTGAGGTGCCTTTGGAACCTGAGGCCAACATGAGTTTGGTTGATGACAAGGTGCTATCTGACCAATGACTCCACCCAGTCATTACAGAGTCTGCTGAGCTTGGTGGGTGAGTATACGGGC
>JBBPTJ010000617.1:0-11970 GCA_038094035.1 Pulveroboletus aff. ridleyi
GCTCCCTGTGTCTCTCCTGTCCCCCTCCCTTGGGTCGAGTCTATACTCGCACCCTTTATTCAATCCTTATCCATCCGGAAAGGATTATTTGTTTTACAACGGAAAACCACAATGTAGCCAGCAGCAGTAAGTTTGGCAATGGAAATGAGGGTAGCACACATGTTTGGCACATAAAGGACATCTTTCAACAATACACAAGTGGAGGTTGACCTGTTAGGAAGGTGAATACAGAGATCCCCTTTCCCAACAGCATTAAAGGTTTGTTTGTCGGCCACCTTTATAGGATACAACAGGTGTTGATGGTATGGAGTAAGATGAAGTGTAGCACCACTGTTGTATAATTCAATAGTCAATGAGTTGGAAGCAGCAGTAGAGGCAAATGATTCTATGCCTCTGCTGGGGGAGGCGAGCCACACAGTGTCAGGCTCAGGCTTTGTGTTAGCTGAATTGGCCTTTCCTTTCATATTTGAGGACTGACTGTCTTTCGATCTAGGTGATCTGTCCTTCTTGCCGCGTAACTTTCAGCCTTTTGGGGCTTTTCCCTCTCGGCCACCACCCTTCTCATAACACTGGTCCTTACAATGACTGGTCCAGCCACAGTTAAAGCAATTGCCAGTAAAGGTGTGCTTCTTTGTCCCGTTAGCATTAAAAGCTGCATTCTCAACCTTTTCCTTAGATTTTCCACTGGCCTGGATTGCCATGTGATCCTATTCATCAAGGATAAGAGTCGTTAACAGCTTGGCAGAGAGTGTTTTGCCAGAGATATGCATATTTGATGATATGGAGGAGAGAATGGGATTATAAGTGTGAAAAATCTAAGTAAAAGGGCAGTAATTGCCCACTACACTAATTAGCAAAGGTAATAAGGTAAAGCAAAGCTGGTACTCACCTCAGCCGCTGCCCAAGGAGTAGCAGGAACGACTGAGGAGAGCCCAGGAGTGAAAGGGAATATATATGTAAGGTAGGCGAAGATGTGAGCGTGAAGTCCAATCAACTCCGAAGCGAAACAAGTGATCTCCGTAAGGGAATAGAAAAAGAAAGGGGGAAAAGGCACGAAGTTATGGAATGAGAATGAAGCAAGGGTAGGGTAAAGAAGTGACATAAGGAATGCGTACTGATATGCCGTTAGACGCAAGTCCGGCCTTCCTATCCATCTCCGAACGCTTCTATAGGACTTTGGTAACTTCTATGTAGGAGTTGTAGGGGTTCGTCCAGAACTTCGTTAAGGAACTTCGGAGTTGGACAGGAGGGCCTGGAGGAGATCGGAGTTGTCATCTCCAACAATAAGATACAGGTAATGAGGCAAAAATAATATTGAACATCTCAATGTCAGTGAGTGACATGCCCATCAAGGCCAGTTCCTTGTGCATAGACATGATCTTCTCTAGGTGTGTGTGTGTGTGTCACCATCATCCTTCAGCTTTAGCTTGCCAAGTTGATGTCTCAACTCAACACTGATGATGGCTGAGTGGTTCTTGAATAGATCCTTGAGTGTATTGAAACACTCAAGGGCAGTTGACTTTCCCTGAATTCAGAGGAACAAAGAGTTTGGTAGGACAACAGCAATCTGCTGTCAGACAAGAGCATTTTTCTCACCCCAGTTGACGAGCACCTGTTCATATGTAGCTATAGCAAATACCTCGTTGGGAGTAGTGGGTGACCATCTGGGTGGCATAGTGGCAGCTGGACTAGTAGGTGGCATTGCAGTTCCAGTGATGTGGCCAAGCAGGCCTCACATGGTTAATGACCATTCAAGTCATCTTTTCCATAGGAACCACTCTTTCCCAGAAGCATCAAGCCTGGGGACTTTCATGAACTCATTGCCAATCTTGAAGGAATGTGCCATAATGAATTCAAGTAGAAGTAACTAAATCTGAGTGGTGAGGTCAATGGCTGGGGCTCATAACCTGTTGGAATCACTCAGTGACTGTCAGAGTCAACTGGATATATTAGTAGCTACCTGTTGGAATCACTAGAGAAGGTAGCTATGAGAAATGGTACATGGTACAAAGAAGTAGCTCACCTCAGTGACTGTCAGAGTCAACTGAGGTATATGAAGGAATGTCCGAAAGATAAAGTAACAAGAACAAAGGACTGAGATTATGTAATCAAGGTCTGCACCATATACAAATAATAATAACACCATGCACACTGAAGCCAGAGTGAATAGACACGAGTTGTGACTTACCATATATAGTAACCACTCAGTGCAGCCATGTGGACTCATTGTGACTGACACAGACTCACCAAAGTCGACCTGGACTCACTACAGACACATCCAGGATGCATAGAAGGCATGAAAATTGTATATTCAAGGCTATATACTTTGCACATGCAAATGATGCTGCAACCCAAGCTGAGGAGATGAGATGTCACATCCAGACAAGTCAAACCACACCTGAGATGTGATTACCTGATTAGGAAGGCATGTGCATGGACTGAACTGCGACCACACAGACTCAAGATATAACCAGACCTTTGATACTGGACATCTTTCATTTATGATAGAACCTATTGGAGATATTTCTCTCTTGAGTATTAGATTCATTCTACTAAACTTCCACATCACCACTTGAGGGGGAGTGTTGTTTTATGCTTAGATTAGTTCCTGACAGTCACAAAACCCACCCTGCCTCTCAAATACTTACAAGTACTGTGGCTATGTCTCTGCTGGTCACAGATCTCCCTTTGCTTCTCAAATACTCACAAGTACCATGGCCATATCTCTGTCAGTCACAGAACCTGCCTACCTCTTGAGTACTCACAAGCACTGTGGCCATGTCTTTTCCAGTCACAGATTCCCCCTTGCTTCTCAAATACTTGCAAGCACCATGGCCACATCTCTGCCAGTCATGGATCCCCTCACATCTCAAATACTTGCAAGCACCATGGTCATATCTCTGCCAAGTCACAAAACCCTCCCACCTCTCAAGTATTTGCAAGCACTATGGCCACATCTCTGCCAGTCACAGATCCCCCCTGCTTCTCAAATACTCATGGGCACCATGGCCATGTCTCTGCTGGTTGCAAATCCCCTTCTCACTTGTAAAAGCACCATGGTTAGCATATCAAGTTTGTGGAGCCTTGCATCAGTTTCATTTACTCAAACTAATTTAGGAATGCTGGCATCCTTTGTCAAGAAGTAGTACACTGAAGTACATACATATGCTATTTTAGTAGTACTTGTGCTAGTGAATCTAAGGACTTTGTGTCTTTTCTGCATGTTGTGTACTTTTTGTGACTTTTTGGCCTTTGCAGCTCTTTTGGGTGACTTTTGCTTTTCACACTTTTCTGTGGCAACAGAAGTGTGAGAAAATTTTACAAAAATCTGAAAATATAACATGCACTTGGAACCCTTGGCTGCCAAGATAAAGTGCCAAAAGCAAATAAATTAGCACAAGGGACTACAAAGGTACATTTAGATGCTTCTGTTCAAGTAGATCCAGGGTTCTCTTAAGTGATAATTGGAAAAGTAGATAAACTGGTTGAAGTTAACTAAGTGAAATATATTCTAGGAATTGTCTACATTTGTGAAGGCAAGTGACATTTGAGCAGTATATTCTGTCAACCAGCAGGAGTGCAACAAACACCAACTCAGATGAGGAAGCAAATAAATATTCTGCATGTTCTTCATCCCTGCAATGGATTGCTGCCATGAGTGGACCTTCAATGACAAAATGAAGATGAGGAGATGAGAACAAGAAATTAAATGGTACAATATAGCAGGGCAATGTGTCACTTGGAAGTAGCTGAGGTCAAAGGAATCAGGCTTATGACAGAGGAATTGAGAATAGGCATATATACAATTAAGATGTGATCTCAAAAGAGTAGTGATCAGCATATTTATTGACATAGTAGGTATTGAATATGTTGTAGGAATCATGCAGCTTTATTTCCAGTGGAATAGGACAAGTGCTATAGATGGGGATGAGATGGGCAGCATGATAAATTGTATCAATGTGAATAATCATATAGTTGGGTCTATGGTTGGGAAGAGTGGTAGGCTGGATGATCCACATTCTGATGAGCTCATCAGGCCCTTCACTAACCTTATCGAAACAATGTATAACTGTGCAAGAATAAGTGATACCCTTATAGATAAAGGAAAAAAAAACAAAAAACACAGCCAATTTCATACCCATGCATCCTGTCTGCATTTGGATCTACTCTGATAAATACACAATCATAGCATAGACCCTCACCCCTCCATATTGGACAGGATTGGATGTGTTCCTTATGCATCCTACCAGTCCCACTCAAGTCACTAGATGTATAGAATTGAGATGATGCAGAGTTGAATATAGATACTGGTCCATCATAGTAAGGAAGTTTGAGGTGTGGAATGGCCAATACATCATGTGGGTCATCAGGATTTAGGCATTTGAATAGAAAAAATTGGATAAGAATCGCTAGGTTGGATATGCCAAGTTCTATGTCTAATACATGCATAGTCCTAGCACATTTTGATTCTCTATAGTTACATGAGTAAAAATGAGCTCATGATAGATCATAGAGTCAGATATGTAGAGCATATGTCAATTTTATGAGAGCTCAACATCTGCTCCAAGCATAGTTGTACTGGGGTCCACCATCCTTGATAACACTTATAGGGCAGTTTAAATCATTTTGTGCAGTATCTGTGGAATTAGCACTGAAACCATCAGCAGATATTGCTGGTAGAACCATTTGAGCTTCAGTGATCAGAAATTAACCACAAAATGGTGTAGATCTGATAGATTGCATACCTACCAAACTAAGCACTCTTGACAGACATGTCCCACTGAGCATGCCATGACTAGCAAAGCTGATCCAGGCTGCTGAAAGTTTGTCAAGCTGCTGATTTGTCACAAGTATCTGACCAAGTGCTTTGTGCCTGTTCAACCAGTGTTATGGTTTTTCTTTACTGCAGTAATATGCTTGTTTTCTGTTATTGATGAGTAGAGTCCATTTGGTGCCCTAAAGAGATGAATTAGCTCAGGGTAGTGCTTTATAGAGTGCTGGCAGGGAAGTGAAAATGTTGGAGTGACACTAGCTATGTGGAAAACCTCCTGGTAATGATAGAAGTGCTAAGTTGCAATATTGATGCTGCTTAGCATAGACTTGGTAATAATGTCCTGATGAACAAGGTAACAAAACTCTGTAAATGCACAAATAGTGCATACAATGTCATCTGGCACATAGCCTTCTATTGCTGCAATGTAAACCTTGGTTTGATAGAAATCAGAAAGAAAAAAAGACAATGAGTGGACAAACCTTTATTAGTGCCTTGGAATCATTACCAGTCCACTGTTTGAATCCCTGCCCTTGCAAAAAGTGGTAGAGACCAGTGAATGGTGCAACTGTAATGATACTGTCATAGAATATTCAGTGACAAACAGTATTGAGCAAAGTAATAACATGTACTGCCTGTCTATGTTGTCCATGATGTGCTCTGCTTGTTGTGTTGACCCTGATGTTGTTAAAATAATTTTCTTTACCTAGTCTACCAAATCATCTTTAAATGATCCCTCAATGAGCTGGTGGAATATATCAGGTGCTATAAGTTCATATATGTCAGCACAAGGAAAGTTATTCATAAATGACTAGAAGAACATTAACAATAATACAAATCAAATAAAGGATATGCACAACCAGATCATTGATAATACCAAATTCATTCCACATTTGATTCAATGTGGTGTTCTGAAACAAAGTCTTGTTCAACTGCTGGCAACAGTTTAGAGTGTTAGGATCTGAGTCAAGTGCATCATGTGTTGTGGTACACCTGCAATAAACACACAAGTCATTAAAACCCTCAGGCCAGCAGTAGAGTAAACTTACCATGGACACCAGCCATGTCATATTATGCAAGCATGTGCACAGCTGCCCGACAGACCCAGACCTCCTTTTCATACATGATGCTTTAGAACCGCCGATGCCTTTGTAATATGTACGGAGCTTATTTTCCCTTTCATGCCTTTATGTGCCTTTGTCCCCTTTGACTTCATATCCCCTTTTTTCATACGATTAGTGGCACAGATAGTATATCTACTTGGTTTCTGAACCTGTCACCTCAGCTCGTTTGTCCCGCGCAATGACTGAGGTGAGTATTGCGTATTACATAGCTCGTGCCACCTGTACTTATAGTCTACCTAGCGATCCCCTCGCAGGTAACATATATAGCTCGTTTGTCCCGCGCAACAACTGAGCAATCCCCTCGCAGCTCTTATAAGCCATGAATGACACAAGCTAGCAGCACCTGCTCCTCATAGTCCATATATCATCTTCTATAAATGACCATCACTATAGCAAATGATCTCGGGCATTGTTTCAGACTTTGAAGAATTTCAAATAATGAGTTGTGAAATAGTTGCTAGCAGAACATTTGGAATTCCTGGTCCAAAGAATGTTCTTTTGTTGCTAAATAGATAGAGTCAATGACATTCATGTGCAAACAGGTTTAGCACTAGATAATTACTTTTTGGAATGGCAAGAAATACAATAACAATAACAGCATCTTGATGCCCCTGATGGACAGTGTTATGAATGTTGCTAATCAACATATAGAGGGGGTAATACTCGTTATTGCTGGTTGCAACAGACACAGTTATCTTATCACTTCCCAGAATCACTGGAATGAAGGTTGCACTGTGTGTTAATGGATCCTCAGTAATCTTATCCTAGGTAATTGTAAGGTACTGAGTCAAACTCTACATAGAATCAAATCTAGCTCACTGCATGGAGCCATGCCTAATCTCCAGACATGAAGTCTTGATATTGTCACTCATTGTTGCTAACATGGTGTTCCTAGTAGGGGACATAGTCAAATGATTCTTTAAAATCAGGGTTGGCTAACATGTCATGGATGCAAGAGAGAGGTTTATGGAACCAAATATTGAAAGTTTGGTCTATCCATAGTGGCTGGCCTGATAGCAACTGATTCCCTGAATACTTGATCAATAGCTTTGACCATTTTGTACCAGCTAATGGAGTGCTATCAATAACATTGTACAGATAATGTGTGCATTTGCAAACAGAGGCATCTGTCCTTGTGGGTTTCCAGGATCTGACTCAAGTAAGATAGCTGCTCATATATCCAAACTCCTTTTCATGCTCTTTACCTTTCCTCACACTTCTTTCATCATGTGACCTCCACAAGGCCGGTCACATGACCAGTCACATGATATGTCCAGACCCTCAACATCATAGCCTCTAGGGTTACACGTTGACAACCCTTAGACTACCCTAACCCTTATCTCCATCAGATTTCTGCCACCTCCTAGATCTCCCGATCCAATCTAATCTCTCACACTGTATCACATCTTATTTATCTAGATTCCCATCTCTGCGGATCTCAGATCCAGATCTCAGGGTTTGCCTCATGGCAGCCTTGCCTTCTTCATCTCCGTCCACACTTCCATTCTTTACCCATGGTCATTACTGTCTTACCATATGTAGCATAGCCTTATCTATTATTACCATGTATAGTAGTGTACTGCTTGGTCTGTGCACAGGCCTTGCCAATATATAAGGTGGTGGTCCCAGCTGGCTAAACCCCAGCTTTGACCACTTGTCTAGTTCATCACTCTTGGGCCCCTGGGACTTGGGTTAGAGCCTCGTCTGCTATGGGCACTCCCTCGACATGGCTCGCTGGCACTTGTAGCTCCCCTGCCAGGGTTACAGGCATTCTCTCTTTGCCGGCTAGCCTTGTTATTGGCTGTTAGGTTTGGTTTTCTTCCAGCTAAAGGGTCTCTCTGTTCCCTTCTGATGACTGCTTGGTGCAGTCATAACAGATAGAGGAGGTCAGCTGTTTCAAATTGGGTATGACTAGTGTAAGGGGTCTAGTCATCATCTGATATACTATGTAGTGGAGGTGATTGTGCAATGGGCAGAAGAAGTTTTCCTTCTATATTGCAAGGTCATCCTAAAGATATTAAAATTGATCAGTCATTCAGTCATCATTTGGAGGGGAAATAGACCAACTAACCATTCAGGTAAGGGTGATATACTCAATGTAAAGTCCTACTCATTCTTAGTTCTTGTTGCTATTGCTGATTTGGAATGTTCTGATCCTTGCTTCTAGCTCAGAATGATCTATGAGAGGATAGTGGACATGTTGAAGAATGTGAGAAAGGAAAGGGGGGTTGATTCCTGCATAATTGATTGATGGTTGGATGGGCAGCCAGACAATACTTAGTTTGACCACCAGAGGTTTTAAACCAGTGATTGTACCAGGGTGCTCACATGTAAGCTGCAAAGTTTCATTTGAAGCATGCAAACCTAACTTTTGAGGTGGCATCTTTGGTATTAAGACAACTAGTGAGTTATTTATTTGTGCTCCAGGTAATTGGGACTTACAAAAATTGTCTGACTGCTGACTCTCTTTTTGCACCTTCATCTCACACATTCCCATTCTCAACCTTGCTTTAAATCTCAAACTATATCATCCCAAATGAGCTCTCAATATACCTGTGCTAAGAATGTGACCACTCACTCAGATGCCATCATTCCTGCAGAACAGGGTAAACACAGAACCAAGGCTGAAAAATAGGCTGACAATGAAACATGTAGCAGCAGAAAAAGCTGAACAAGATCATGTTATCACTATTACCAAAATGGTCATAGAACTGCAAGCCAAAGAATGGAATGCACCACACATGTGAGTCATGCTAACCTGTTTAATCCATTGATGTATTTATTGTCATGATATTACAGGATATTGGTACAAAGAGCACAAGTTCCAGTTCCAGCTCTAAGAACATGGGAAAAGAAGGTCTGGTTACTAATGACTGTGTTTTGCAAGAAATGGAACTCATGTTGGTTTACAGGCCTGGGTAACAAGCCATTGGATGTGCAGGCAATGGCCACAAGTGTGAAGTCAAGAAAGGTGCTGAAGGTGTTGCTCAAGATGATGATCAGCCAGTAAGACAATCACTAATGGTGATGCTTAACAGTGAGTCTTGGGAGAAGATAAGGAACCAAACTTATCACAACATATCAAGTAGGTACACTTACTACAATCATGCACACACAAATGTTACTTCTTACTGAGTCGACACTACTGTTCATTAATCTGCTGGTTGCTGACTATGAATCTGATAGAAAGCAATCATTTTCTGGCACTGTCAAGGCTGGGCTGGGCTTGTCTATGAGAAAACAATCCCAAAAGGCTCAACTATAACAGCTGAGACATCTGCATTCAGCACTCTATCCAGCCAGTCTATGAAAGTGAATACTCTAGTAACTACTGGTACCCAGCATTTAGAGACAGATAATATTAAGACCAAATTTGGTGGCTTCAATATTGATTCTAATGGTGACAATGATGCACAGGATGTGATGCCTGCCAAGAGTCATGAGGGGAAGTCAAATGATAGCACTGTGCTAGTGTGTACTTGAAATACTACTCAAATTTCAAATATACTAAGTGATCCAATTACTCTTCTAGGTTATCCCTTCCAGTGCAGACAGTAACTCTGAGATGAAGGCCAGTAAAATCCCTCCCTGGTATCTGGCTCATTGTTAACACTGGTATAAGTTGTTTCATAAATCCTCTGCTAGGAAGAGAAAGGTGGATGAGATTGTTCCAAATAGCAAGTCTAAAGATGAGAAACTAGCTGAAGGTGACATGCCAATTAATACTGGTGTATCACATGACTCAGAGATACAAACAATGGCATTGGTAAGTTGCACATTCATTCTATATATGTTATGACTGCGTCAAGCAGCCATCGAAGGGGACAGGAAGACCCTTTGGCCAGAAGAAACAACCAAACCTATTAGTGGATGATGGCACTACCCAGCAAGGAGAGAAATGCTGTAACCCTGGCAGGGGAGTTACAAGTGCTGGTAGCCTGTTGTAGGAATGCCCATAGCAGTCGAGGTTTTAACCCAAGACTCAGGGGCCTAGTGATGGGGGAAATGACAAGTGGTCAAAGCTGGGGTTTAGCCAGCTGGGACCACCACCTTATATATTGGCAAGGCCTGCGCACAGACCAAGCAGTACACTATTATACATGGTAATAATAGATAAGGCTATGCTACATATGGTAAGACGGTAATGACTGTGGGTAGGGAATGGAAGTGCAGACAGAGATGAGATGTGCAAGGTTGCTGTGAGGCGAACCCTGAGATCTGGATCTGAGATCCATGGAGATGGGAATCTAGATAAATAAGATGTGATACAGTGAAGGAGATTAGATCGGATCGGGAGATCTAAGAGGTGGCAGGAATGCTGTGGAGATCTGATGGAGATAAGGGTTAGGGTAGTCTAAGGGGTGTCAATGTGTAACCCTAGAGGCTATGATGTCATAGATGACGTCAAGGGTCTGGACATATCATGTGACTGGTCATGTGATTGGCCTTGTGGGAGGTCACATGATGAAAGAAGCGTGAGGAATAAGAAAAGTGATGAAAAGAGTGTGGAGATAAAAGTTAGTTGCATGTGGTTCATAACAATATATCTCTGTACACTCACACTTGGATTAATATCATGCCAGACATTAGTCAGTGTCATGTGCACAGAAAATACTCAGCCAGTGCCAAAGAAGGTCAAGGTAGAGCTAGACTGAGAGATTCAAGTTGAAACAATTTCTGCAGATGCTACTGGCAGCAAGACTTGAACTGTGGGCACTGAGTCCAAGTCTCATAGTGACTACAAGAATAGCAATCTGCCTATTCCTGTTGATCAGAGGTGAACAAACTTGTTCATGGACACAGTCATTCTTTGGGTAGGGGGATAACTAAACATCTGGTCCATTCCTGATGAGACTCTGGTGGCAGCATTGCAGAAAATATTTGCTGTTGTCTACCCTGATGTTCAGTCTGATGTAATGGTTCACAGTGCTATATTCAGTGTGGTATGTTATGAGCCTGCTTCTTTTTCTCTCCCCCTGCACCCTTCACTGAACCTATTTGAATAGGTCTAGTGCCTGCTTGAGTGATGCAATGGATTTGAATTCACTGCCCTCATTATAATCATCCACTTCTTCTGGGAAATCCTTAAGAATGACATGTTGGAATCTGAGGATCACATTGCAGTGGTCCAGCAAATTGTGAGGCATATTATTCTCCCCCCCCCAGTTTCCTTTCATACATGAAGATTGCAATAAACTGGATCCTGCTCACAAATTCCACTCTGAGTTTATTCTGAAGCTCATTGTGACTACTCACTTAAGCAAGACTATTGGTGCTGTCAAGATTCAGCCCTTGAAGACTGTAAGGCTGTGAAAGGGCTACAAGATGGAGTATATTGTTGCACTTGCAGCTGCCACAGTAAATTTTTCATTTATCAGTTGATCTTACATACTGACTATCTGGTTGCTGAAGTTAAGCATGCCTTCACCCTTGTTTGTGATGGCATTACTGATGTACAGGATGCTGTGCAGGAAATGGCAGAAAAGAAGGGAAAGATCACATTGCCAAAGACACTCAACAAGGTGACTAGAAACATGAGCAAAAATACCTCTATATTCTCTGTGGGAAACTGGGGAAGCAAAACACAGTTATATGCTATCATAGTCACAAAGAAGGGTCCAGACAACACTGCCAACATTATTACCTCTGCATTGTTGTTGCTTGACCACATCCCTACTAACTCTAGCTCCTCTGATGCTGATACTGTTGATCCATGTACTTTGCTTTGGTATTTTTTTTTCACTTAATCTATACTACTAGAACTGACAGTTCTCTAGATCTGGTTTATTTGTCTCATATGGCTGAGGAAGTTGCAATTGCCCATCCCCCTTGTTCCCCTGTGCTAAGTTTTCATATCTGTGTCATACTGTTTTTGTGAATTTCCAACCATTTTAATACCCTTTTTTGTACCTGCCCTATTTTTCTAATGGATGACAAAGACATCTGTGAAAAATCTAAGTAAAAGGGCAGTGATTGCCTACTACACTAATTAGCAATAGTGATAAGGTAAAGTAAAACTGGTACTCACCTCAGCCACTGCCCAAGGAGTAGCAGGAATGACTGAGGAGAGCCCAG
>JBBPTJ010000618.1:0-11969 GCA_038094035.1 Pulveroboletus aff. ridleyi
TACCGAGCCATTTGAGAGCTGCGATTGGAGGATGCCCACGGCAAGAGGCAGGTGCGTAATCCAAACCTGAACTAAACCAAAACAATCTGCTCATTGAGCACTCACTGAGCGCTTATGGTTTGCAGATTGGCAGCTGTGGCCATTGGGGATGTGATTAAGTTATAACCAGACCACACGCCCTATGTTATTAGTCATCAGCCCGTGTAAAAGAGATGACAATGGAAGCCCGGACAATCGTGCCAATTGCGGCACAAACATTTTAGAACTCAGTCATATCGGCCGCATTGGGATTACACGCCACGGTGAAATAGATATAATAGGGATGTAAAAATCTAGGAATAAGTCAGGGATGTCGAAACGTGATTGATACATAATTTTCCGCCCATAGCACGTGATCATCATCTCAGAGATCTCTGGCAGTTGCCACGCCGGCGACATCTGAAGATGTCCGTTTTACTGTCCTGGTAACATGAAAAGAGTATCTAGCAGACATCCTGCTCACTGTATCCTGTTAATACCTATTGCTGTTTGTCAGGACTATATTACATTAGCCAGATCCGAGCCACATACATCCTGAGTTGTTGGACTGAGATCTACTGGAATATAGTCGAATGGTGTCTGTGAGTGTATGGCAGTACTATATTGTTGCAAGGATGTACATATCATGTCCAAGTGTGTATATCCAAGCCACACTTGTTCCGAGTTGTCTGGCCAGTACCTACCAGAACAGATTCAAACGATATCTGTAAGTGCATACTGACATTACAATTGCACACATATATCCGATCGTTGTCTCAGACCCGACTGAACACTCATTGATCAAGTGAAATGCATTGTCCATTGTCAAATACGAGTGAAACCATTAAGGAGGGGCATGAGATGGGAGGGGGGAAGAAAACGCGGAGGGGGAAGAAAACGTGGAGAAGGGAAGGGTACTGTACAAGAGTCTAGATACAAGAGTCACCATATCAATTCATTCTGAATGGCGCGCTGCCAATCCATGGAAGCCGCCGGAGCGATAACCGACTGGCCAACATCTGTCATGTCCATCCTTGCAATCCCATTTTGCCCAGGGAAGTCGACAAGATCCTTCTGAAGATATTTCACGAAATGACTGGCACACGGATTAGTACAGTGAAGGTTTGGATTTATGTCACTTACCCTGTGTATTCCCTCTTGAATGCATCGTCGCTGTCCAATTTCTCCTGAGACATCTCCCTGATTGTCGCGAGCAACCGGTCAGTATATGTCCACAGGTCCTTCGCACGATAGGTGAGCTCCTCATCTCCTCACACTTCGCCTGTGTTGCCCACTTCGCCTGCATCCGAGCCCTCATCATCTTGATCTTCGATGACTTCAAGCATCTCGGCATCCTTGTTTTCAGTGCTCTCTGGGTCTTTGGGGGAATAGGGTCGCGAGGGGTCTAAGATATCTTCGTAAAGCTTGAAGCCATATGGATCGTCATCGTCGATGACACTGTCTCTATCCTTGCCGGTGTCGTCAGCAGTTTCATTGTCATCAGTATCTAGCCTATTTGCAATACGTTGAGCTTGGACCTGCTCCATACTTAAGCTGAGCTGCGAGATAACATGACTGTGGAGATGCGGTTCCATCCAATCCAACATCGTCGACGTATAGAGCTGGTTGAGAGAGAGCTCATGGTAGTCTTCAATGAGCATAAGGAAATAGCGAATAGTGGTCCGCTGAATGTATGGGTGTCATCCGTGGCAAAAGTGCTGACAGGATATGAGAGGACGCACCAGAAAAGCAAACCGGGCCCAATGGGAAGCATCAACGTCCAAATGACCAGCCATGCACGAAAGCGCAAGGACTGACTCCATGACAGACCACTTTCGAGCAATTGACTTTACCACCTGTGAACATGAGCCCAAGCAATCACTGACCAGCTGCAAGCAAGCGCTTACCATGCTCTTAATCTGGCCACGTACAGTGGCGAGGACCCTCGACACGTTCTTCCTGAGGTGTAGCTTGATGGTACCGTCATGGAACATGATTTTTGTGACCTTGAACAAATCCATGTGACTCTCCATGAATTTCTGTGTGAACATGTTAGTTTGGTATCCGAAACGAGATGCAGCAGTACATACCATGATGTTGTCAGCGGTCCCCAGAACATAGGCAGGAAGGTTTGGCGACAGGAGACAGGCAAGGATGTGGCTGCGCAAAAGCGACTGGTTTGTCGCACCAAGAATCAGTCCTAACAATGTCCGAGAAAGAGCCGAACTCACCAAGAAGTCCTTAGAGTTGATTTGGGTTTTGGTTTCCATCGCCTGCTTTGCTCTTTCTTGCACTCCGTTCAACAGCATCGTGGCTTTGAGATCAAGCATCATGGAAGCTATGTCACCAAGCTGTATAAAGAATGATAAGTGCAAGTCGGGATGACTGAGTATACGCACCTCAATGAATTTGTTTAGCTTATCGAGTGGAATGCCAGTGTTTTCATATTTCCGCGCAGCAACTTTGAGTCGCTTAATCTGTTGGTTCGACAGTTGTATGTTTGACTGCTCATCTTCTTCTCTCGCGTGACGAACACCTGCACTGATAGAACCCAGTCCATCGTCATGGACGGCAATTGCTCCTGTGACCGATGCAGACTTGTGGTGATGGCCTTTTGCACCGCTCAAAGAACCAACTCTCATGTCGGAGGTACTGGCTGGTGGGCCAGGTTGGGACTGGGAGTGGAGGGCACTGGGTGCCGCACTTAGCGAAGAAAAATTAGTACTCTGAACGTTGCTTCGGCCCTTACCCTTTGCGGACGACAAGCCAGCTGAAGGAGCGGCACTGGTCGCCGTGCCCTTCTTGCGCTCAGCATTGGGGGCATGCACCTTGAAGCTGGACAGCATGCTGAAAGCGTCTGAATTGGAGGCGGCTGGCTCTGTTTGATTGCCATAGCCACACAGATAATTTTGGAGATCATGTGATTGCTATTCTATAGAATAAACAATAGTTTATTATGGACCACCCCCACTTGCAAAGTGATCAGTGAATGATGCGTGCCGAATGTTCAAGGGAAGTGATGTGTGATGGACATACGAGGGAACCATAGTGGGCAGCGGGGGTGATGTTGTCGCATACGGAAGGGTATGGACACCGTGACGCAATGGCATGGCTTGATGAGACGCTACTGAATCTGCGAAAAGCCTGGGACCAGGTGGAATGATCGCAGATGGTGCTGTAATCTGTCAATGCATGGTGACTTTGAAATTCTGCAAAAGATTTGGCTGACTCACCTGAAACCTGGGATGAGGGAATGACGAAGATAGGTGATTCACCTGCCAGTGCGGCATGCTTGACGCTGCAATGGAAGATTGAGAAACAGAGGAGCAACCTGCTGCAAGGCCGCCCATGGTGGTGCCTGCAGATGTGCTATACGGCGTGCTTGATGCGAAAACGACGGAATGCGGCATGACAGGAGGAACGGAGTATGGTGTCCTGAAGCTGCCTGCAGACATACCGTCCACTGTGCTTGATGCAACGATGGTACGTTGTGGCGCGACATGGGGAAGGGAAGAGTAGTCCCCCCTGGGGTTAAAATGCTGCAGAAAACTCGGTTGGCTCACCTGAGATGCGGGACAAGGGAGTGACGAAGGGGGTAGCTGATTTGTCTGCCAGTGTGGCGCACTCGATGCTACGACAGCAGATTGGGGTATGGCGTGGGGAACGGGAGGGTAACTCGCTGCAAAGCCACCCATGGTGGTACCTGTGGATGTGCCGTATAATGTGCTTGGTGCGAAAATGGCTGTGGGGGTGCCCGCGAATGTGCTGTGCAACGCTCTTGGTGCGACAAGGGCAGGTTGTGGCGTGACATGGGGAGGGGGATGGTGACTCGTGCTGAAGTTGCCTGTAGCAACACCAGCGGATGCGCTTGTGTCTGCCATTGCTGCAGGTCCTGTTGTCACTACAGTCCCACAAGTAGACTTCTGGCTGGCAATTTGACGCATGGATATTGCATCTGTACCTGACCATGACTGTGGCCCACTCTTGGTGACCTCGTCTGCAGGCACGTTCTGACCTTTCACTGCACATTTTTCACGGAGTTGCTTGCTTGCGTTTCGTCGAACATCGGTGGCGTTGGTAATGCGAACTGGCGTGTCTTGAAGGTGTTCAGGGAGACTGGATGATACGAGTCCATGATTGTGAATTGACCATACGTTGAGAAGGAAGTCAGGAGTTGGTTCGTGCTGGATGATATCCGCTGTCCGGTTCGTCACAGACCGTTCCTGCATCAGTCGCTTCTGGCGCGAACTTTTGCACTGTGAGTCAACACAATTGTGTTGAACATTCACAGCACATAAAATGTCCTACAGAAAGATTTAACGGCGACTGCACATTGAAAGACTAGTTAACCGACCTTACTAGAAACAACGATCTCTACATCTGTTAACTTGAGACATGGGACATGAAGATGTTGGTGCAGCACAGGACCGAATTTGAACACTTGAATAGCAACACATTCTACCGTGCACTCCTGTGTTGTAGAGAGCAAAATCTCATGTACACGCCCAACTTGTCTCTGTTCACACTTAAGTACAGCTGTACAAGGACGAAAATAGTCGAATGCACTCACCCTGTTTGTCACTTCGTTACGAAACAGTACACTGGCATGCTCACCTATTGAGACTATATCTCCATTTTTGGCCACAAGCGTCGTGCCCTGGTAGAACCTCTGTTGATGGGAATCTGCTGGTGAGACCACTAAATTCGCACAGTGTGTCTCCTCCCACTTGACCGGCCGCGCCTTCACCTTACGTCCACTCGCATCTGTGGAAGTCTGAAGTTGGCTGTGTGGCTCTTTTACGAGCGGATGTTAGCACATATCGGGTTCAACATAAAACCAACTTACGCCACATAAGCTTGTGCTGGATTGGTACCCCAAGCAGACGTGCTTGGGCAGGATGGCTGGTAATGTATTCAATGGCCTTCTTGCCCCCCTGGACCCAACGTTTCTCTGTGAGATCAAACCAATAACCGCCGATTGCGATATGTTTGATGGTGTCTTGGTGAGAAAAGGCTTTGCAGCTGTCTTGACTGGGTGCTCTTCGATTGCTGTGCACACATGTTAGGCAGAAGATATGATTGAAGGATTCATACCGTTCAGTTGAAAATACTAAAGGTGGACCAAAACGGCGTATGTAGAGCGGGAGATGAACCAAGAAGTGGAACTTGGGCTTTGTGATCAGGATGCTGGGGGCACATTTGGCAGTGAGGTTGAGAAAATCTTCTATTGTCTTTGACAGCTTCGCCTGCATGAGAAATCTGTGAGAACGAGAATACTTTTGGGAGGGGACAATGACATACCAAGTATGAGTCCACGTCTTCGATTTGTGTATGCCAGACAAGCGCAACAAGCTTGCTGGCCACTGTCCAAGTATCCAGCAATTCAGGGGGCACAAGGTCATAAATGGCGAACGGTATTACTTGTGCCAGACTCTTGAAATGTTTGCCGATTAAACTGCCCTTGTAATGACAGATGTATTCGGCGTTGAGAGATGGTGCATCCATTCCTTTGCGTTGAATCAATTTGAGGTGGCTCTGAAAGACAGTGAGCCGCTTTTCTTTGTCAAGAATGTGTGTCGTCTGACCCCAGAGGTACTTGATAATACCAAGGAGGATTGTGTGGAGAATCTCCATCGGCGTGTCCAAGTGGACGTTCACACCTACAACTCAGTCACATTGCTTTGTGACCGGAATGGGATAGATACTTACCTGGCAATCGGAGGAGTGGATTGATTACGCTGTCAAGAGATTTCCCATTCAGACAGTTGTCGAGCTCCTTTGCTAACATATTCTTGATGTCTTGTCCTGGAATTCCATGAGTTCCTGAACCCCGCTTTCGAAGCCGTTTCCCCATCTCCACTATTGTATTAACGATCGTGCCCGATGTCGTATCGTGCACACCTGTGGTGCTAACAGAGTTCTTGATCTTGTCAAAGGCGCCACTTTCCTGAGTCAACTGAATTTGGTTGTGAATTGTCTGGATGGTAGCATTTGGATCACGTATTGCGCCGGACTGACTTGAGATTAGACTTCTCAATCTCACAGGAGATGCCAGACATACCGCAAATAGGTCATTAAAACTGTCATATGATTCCTTGTGTGCTTTAGTGCCTCCAACAGTGCACGTCCGGCAGAAATAGTTGGAGTTGAGGCCAGCTTGGCTACACATCTCCGCCTGCATCGGGTTATCTCCAGAGAGCAATAGGATGCTCGGAAGGAGGAGAACTTCCTCATACTCCTTACAGTCCCAAGCAACTATGCCGTTTTCAGCAGCCTTACTGTCACTAGCGTCAGATGCAGGAGACTGAAGCTGATATATTCACTTACCAGACTGATTCCCTCAATGCAGCCATCAGCTCCATGGGACTGACATGAGGCGAACCAGTCATGAAACATATGCAGAACTCTTTTTCCAGCATCTCCCTTGGTAAGTTTGCATTGGAGACGTAAACAACAAAGTGCTTGTTCCATTGCTTCGAAACGTTCCCAGAGACGTCGTCCATAAAGACCATCAATGGCATGTTGTATACCATACGACCCTGGGACTTTGTGCGAAGGGGATGTGGGTTGAGGGTTGCAAGCTTCTTGGATGATTCTATAAAATGATGTGACTTCGGAACGAATATAGAATATGCAGGAGACTCACCTGTTAGTCCACATACAAGTTCGTTACCATACTCTGCGAGATCCATGTAATCTCGTCTGAATCCAGACGTCGGGACAATGATTAAGTTGTTGCTGACAATAAAACCAGCCTGAAAATGTTGATAAGGGATCATATTCACCACCGAAATGCGTACGTCAGTGCATTCGGCCTCCCAGCCCAGCGCATATACAGCGTGATCATGGTCGTCCTGCAGCGATCCCTCAATAGCAGATGCGCGATGAAAGAAGCGCTCTGGAATAAAATACCCTCCCGAATCTTCCTGAAGCATTTCATTAACAAAAAAAATCTTGGTCCCAACATGCATGGCAGGGGGGGACGGACTTTCAAGGAGCAATTTTCGTCCATTAAATACTTGAGACATGCCCGACCCGCCGTCTTCAGGGTAATCTTGCATGGCGAAACAGGTGAGTGGGTTTGCATAGTCCTGAAAACAGATCAGTGCTGCCCTGATATGTCAATCGATTTACCATTGCAATAGCGTTTGATATTTCGTTCATGTAGAAGATATTTCCCGACAGGGATATGACCTTCCGGATGGGTCGGCCAGCGGCTCCCTTGATGATATCCGACCATTTCTTAATCGAGTAGAGTGATGGCACATCTTGAGCACCCATGTCCCTTGCCCAATCGAGTACTGCTTGCTTTTGTACATCGGAGAAGGGGATGCGAGCGGAACTGAATAACATTGCTGTCAGAAAATGCTGAGGACTCATCCATGTCAATTGGTCCATATTTCTAATCATGATTGACATACTGCTTTCAATGGCCATGGAAAGTACGGGTTGCTCATGGGCACATCACCATTGATCAACCCGATGGGACCATCCAGAATAATATCATCTGCGGATTGCTGAGCAAAATGAGTGAACTGGCCAAGGATAGTTGCGTACCTTCCTGACGTAGCTCGATCCCACAGTCAGCAGTGTCTCCATCTCCATTCACATCCGTAATGTCCTCGTTGAAAGAGAATTTGGGGAGCTGAAAGAGTGGGGTGCCCATTGCCTCTACTTCCTGAAGTGCCGCAAAGACGTCCCGAGAGAAGTCTGTTGTTTGCCAGGGCTTGGACAGTCGAAGGGGCTGGCTCCCAGTATTATCAGAGTCTTCTAGTGGGAAATCGTCACCGATCTGACCTGTTGGGAGTTCCATATTCGGGCCATAGAAGTTGTCTGATGGCCCAGCGAATCGAGAAGATCGCCCTGGAGTCCCATTTGACTCTGGTATAGGAATGTGAGCATGCAAGTTCCATCTATGAATAGCAGTCTTGAGGTGCTTCCTAAGGTCTCTTAGTTCCATGACACGGTACACACCGTGACACTTTGGGCACGTTATACATTGCACCCGTAGACGATTTTTGGATCGAGGTTGGGGGCCCGCACATACCTGGATAACTGCGGCAATACAGATTATACGCATCCAATGAAACAAAATAAAGTAAAAACCTTTCCCATCAATGAGCCTTTTGAGGCTTGTACCCTTGGACTTCAGGCTCATAATGACAAGGCGCAAAGTGCCTCGGTCACGTGGGCCGTGCAAACGCAACATGCAAGACAATTTTCATCCAAGTCTGCTCGCACTGCTGGCAGCCTCCCCATGATGACCGAAAGCAACCCAGTTCACTGGTCTTGAACCAACATCGATTTCGTGGTTCTGGCGGAAATGGATGCCATGGAGGAGGCAAATTTTTTGCTCAAGCTGCTAACATTGAACATCTCTTTTCTCGGTGTTCTTCCCAGCCATCTTGCAAAGCCTCAAGTTGTGAGTATGAGTATTCCACTCTCTCGTTGACTTTGTTTAACATCTCTCAGCCCGTTCAAGTCTCTATATCTATTGATGATGAATATCAACCATTCACAAGGCCCGCTGTACAAGTGATTTCAAATGTAGAGGTCAACAGAGAGTCATCTGTCTTTTCAGACGAGGTGAGATCCATTTTTTCATTATATGGTTGAATGATCGAGCTAGTTTTGTTAGTCAAATATTGTTGGATCCACTGTTGACCGCTTCGAATCTCCTGACCCGCACTGCGAAATTGATATTCCGTTTCTCCCTCTCCGTTCGGATTGCAGTTACTCGTCTTGCAATGAATGGAACCAGCTCTCACAAGCGATTGAGTCGTGGCTTATCTCCAGCATGCCTGTTCGCTCACAGTATTGGATGTGGGGCTGCGAAGCATTCTGGATTGTGTTCATTGGAGCTTATCCTGCTTTCCCTTCTGGGAAATGGCGTATGTGGGACGTTCGCATCCCACTCTGTGGTCCGTTCGCAGAGAACTGGCTCACCTCTCGTCGCGCCCATCCAAGTAGTCGGAGAGAGGAATGGGCAAACCTTCGGAAGCAACTTTTGTGGGAATTCATACAACACACTTCACTTTTTCAATATCCTCCCGGTTTATGATATCCCGTATGTATCATCTTCGAATGTCCATTTCTGTGTCTCGTTGTACCTCAGAATAAGATAAACATTGTTGTACGATGTAATACCATTAACTTAATTTGAGGATGCTACAGCGAAGTTTTACTCTGTTCCAAGTAGCACTCCCTGATGGTCTCAGGGAAGCCATGGCACTCGCTTCAATGTACCTTCTGATATATGTACTTCCATGTAGATTGTATATCTATGCTTGTATGTTCAGAACATATCCTGCCAGCCTCAGATCCCGCGTATATCTGGTTTTATATACATTTGATGTTGTATCTGTCTGCTCTGTTCATCTAAATCTCCATGTTCAGATTACATCTATGTCCATGTTGCTGGTATGTCAATGCAGAGATGTACATTGTGCTTCAGCTTGACATTGGCATCATAACCATCTCACAACAGCTAGATATCCCTCTGAATACATACGGCAGATGTACACACAGCTAGACCACATGAATATAAAGTCGATTTTATCCATGCGATCTCAGACAAAGGTCACCCGTATGTCACAAATGCTGTCATCGGAATATTTTTCCGCTAATATTAGCTTTGCATAACAGGCAATTGGGCGTGTAGGGAATTGGGATTAGGGAATTTAATTGGTTCGTCCCTGCATGACCCTCAGACACCGTCTCGGCCGAACCTATTGGGTCGCTTGTTACCACTCAGGACTTTTATCGGCTAGAATTGAGAGAAGAAACAAAAGTCCATGCAATGCCATACAAATTATGAGAGCACAGACCCCCAAAACCACTAAGCAAAGCTAAATACAAGAAATAAAATACTACTGACTCCATCTGTATATAAGATATACCTCTGAAAATTTTCTGAAACATATGATCTATTTACATGATATCTGTATTGCTCATCTTACTTCCCATCCCCTCATTCACCTTACTAACATCCTTGATATGCACACACAGTGCACTGCACATGAAGGTTTGACCACAGTGGTCACACTGCTTGAAAAGGTCACCTATGTCATCTGGACTAACATCAAGCCCCATTTTCAAAGCATCTAACATGTCCATCTCATACTCACTGAATCAGGGCATACTGGGTCCTGTCAGTCTGGATGGGCCAGCTTGAATATCTGTAAGTGCTTGTCTATATAACAGTCTATGACATCCAAACTGATAAGGTATTGACTATGACAGCATAGCTTGACCATTCATCAAATAGTCTATGTGGATTTAGTAAACAGATGGTCCAATAATAACTTCTTACTCATATGGCAGTGGTGATGATGTGGGTGAAGTGGCTGTGATGAGCTGCTGCATAGTTGATAAATACCCAGATACATTGAAACATGGATACTAAAATATCTGTGAATGAATAGTGTGCTATGGTGAAGCAGTGTGACATCTTGTTGGATAAGATAATGCCATCATGCAAGGATAGCAGTTATCTTTGGCACTCCAACTAGTAAGAGATTAGCATGCAGGCAAAATCAGTGAAAACTAACCACTTACAGGACAATGTTAGCAAGTACTCATATGAAGATTCATACAACATCATCATATGGGTCTTTGTTAAGTCAACTAACCACAAGTTAGTAGTTGCTTGAAATAGTAAAAAAAAACTTATGATAGAATCCACAATGGTTGTCAGGATGGTGGCAGTATACCACCATAGAACTTGTCAATAAACTGAGCTGGAGTAGGCTGGCTCAATATGAGTGCACAGAAGCACTTGATCACCAGCCCATGGCACTCCATCCAGTTGAAAATACTGCTTGGGATGATGTGAACACTGGCTGGACCAAGTGGGCTGCACTATCATTTAGCACTGGTTGTTCTAAAATAGCAGAAGTGTGACTTACTAAGTGACCATAATCATGCAACCAAGGTCACAGGTGTAAAGAATAAAATCATTGGATATATGTTGCACAACAACACAAGGAGAGTAGATCACATTGATGGATGGGATTTCTGGGACAATGGGAGCAATGGAAAGTGCAGGCAGTGGGGATGGTGAATGGGCAGAAGAATGAATAGCAGGCATGAGAGGGAATGGTCAGATTGTCAAGGTAAATGAGGGTAAGGAGCTTGCACCTTCTCCAGGCCCTTATATATTCATCCAATGCCTTGCTACCATAATTCTATGTCTAAACATCAATATCAGACAATGTAATCCATTGTGTGAAACCTACTGTGCATTCAAATCAACTGCTTGAAATTGATGAGGTAGCAAACCTCCATATAGGGGATTTTCCTCAAAAAGAGATGTCAGCAGAGCAAAACATGCTAGATTTCATCAAATGGACTTGGTAAATAAGCTAGAAATGACACTCATATACTGACAACTACTCAAAGCACCCCCTTGATTCATGAGCACCTGTGTGCACTTTCCCAAAACAAGCATGGAAATATCTCTAATATCTTGCCAGGCAATCTATTGATACACAGTGATTTAGTTGATACCTTTCCAAGCAGTCCCAAGTTCCAGGAAATTTGAAAAATGGCATAATAGAGGCAATATTGTTGGGATGGGAGGTCACCAGTCATGGTAGAGTTGAGCATTGCAAGTGTGAATGCAGAGAGGAGCCATGGTAAATTGCCTATGGCTGTGTTGCAACAGCTGAACACTCAGTGCTAGTGATCACCAAAAAAGGAAGGTAGCCATGTTTTCCTCCAATTGTTATGAACTGCATGCAACTAACTTTTATCTCTACACTTTTTTCCTACATTCCTTCCATCCTCATGCTTCTTAAGTCACATGACCTCCATGAGGCCAATCACCTGATGTATCACATGATGAGTCCAGATCCTGACATTATCCATGATGTCATGCCTCAAGGGTTACACATGCTAGACTACTCTAACCCTTATCTCCATCAGATCTCCATGGCATTCCCATGCCATCT
>JBBPTJ010000619.1:0-11967 GCA_038094035.1 Pulveroboletus aff. ridleyi
TTCACTTTCAAGGAAGCAGAGCCAGAGGCCAGGGTAGAAGTTGTTGAGGCTGCTCTGGCCTTCACAGCCCCAGAGGTGCTCTTCAGATATTCCTTGGTGGAGTGTCCAGCAAGGGCACAAGCTAAGTTTTAGATGGCGCTGTTGCTCCTCGGGGAGGAGTTTGCCATCCTTGCCCAACTTGATGGAGATTGAGTCTGTGGAGGTGGACTCAGTCTCACTCTTCTTGTTGGCAGAGGAAGAAGAGGAGCCTTTGGACATGTTGTCCTTAGGCTTACCAGAGGTGGAGGTAGAGATGGCGGTGGATGAATTGTCCTTGCCAGAGTTGGAGGATTTGTAGGTGAAGACAGAGTTGCCAGAGTTCAACCTAGAGGCTTTGATCATGCAGGCAATTTCATCCTTGTGGTCCCAATACTGGTGGTCAATCTGCTAAGTGAGAACATGGAGTTCATGGATGTCATCAAGCTTGCCTTGATGAGTGAGCTCATCCTTGATATGATCTGGGAGACTGGAGTAGAAGCTCTGTTAGAGTGCTCCTTGGTCCCAGTCTCAGACTTGGCTAGTGAGTCAGTTCCACTTGACAATGTACTTGGAGATGTGCTGGATATCATACATCTGGAGATGCTCAAGCTGAGCTTCAGTGTCTGCTATGGGATCATGGGATCTGAAGTTAGACTGCAACTCATATAAAAATGTGTGCCAACTATCTATCCACATGGGTCAGAGGCTTAGCACTTCAAGTCCAAGGAGGTCTGGCTTGAAGTACTTGAGCGTGGTCCCCTTCAGGTAGGACTGAGCAAAGGTTACCTTGATCCAATCCTTATGGTAGGTTCAGGGATTGGCTTGGAAATGGAGTTCACACTGGACAACAAACAGACAGAGTTTCTTCAGGTCTGTCCCATTGAACAGGTCAGGTTCCTGGACCTTAGGCTTGGAGCCTTTGGCCTTCCATTGTTGGAGTGCTTGGTGGGTCATCCCCTTAATGGCATCAGTGAGTTGAGTGAAGGGTTCATAGGTGAGTGGAACTTGGTTGCATTCTTTGTCTTCAGGATTATCTTCGTTGGGGATGTGCCTGGTGAAGGAACCCTGGTTGGAGTCCACATCAGAGGAGCTAGAGGAGTCATTTCCACCTGATTCCTCATTGTCCCATTTCTGAGAACCAGTCAGAGGAAGTTCAGGGCTGAGGGTAAATTAGTGGGGACAAGGGTTGTCTGTTATACACCCTGGAGATGGAGGGCATGGTGACCATTGTGCTTGTGAAGAAGCTTTGAAAGTCTCCAGGGACCCTGCGAGAGCTGCCAAAGGCAGTCTACAGGATCTGCTCATGCTGAGCAGTTCGTCTTGTGTGTGCAGACATAGGAGTTGTCAGAAAGAGTGAACCTTGACAAGAGAGAGTACAAATATACTGTTAAGTCCAAACCCTCTGGACTCAAGTCCAGTCAGAGATCCAAAGGTGAGGATGAAGTTTGTTGGAGGATGAATAGAGAACAGAATGGAGATGGGATATCTAGGAGGATGTTGGTGCAGGACTTATGTGTTACATCCTTGCCGAGGTTCAGTCCTCATATTTTGTAGGGAGAGGGGAGTGAGTGAGAAAGTGAGAGAAGAAGACTGAACGAGGGTCAGGAGGAGACTAATGTGATATTTGTACTAAGGTACAAGGATGGAGTACAGAGAGTTTATATACTGAAGTCCAATCAGAGTTCAGATGAAAGAATGGAGGAGCATATGGTAAGGTACCTCAGGTAAAAGGAAAGCATGTGGAGACAGAGAACATATGTAGGAGGCATATGGTGTGGCAAAGGGTCTACTGTAAGAATGAAGGGCTGAGGAAGGAATGAAGGGTCAAGAAAGAACAAGGGGAATACTAAATATGGTAACTATGAAAGTCTGAGAGGAAAGGAAGGAGTCCAGGTATGGATGTTACAAATTCCCTTGCACCTAACTTATTTCCCACACTCTCATTTCCCACATTCCTTCCATCCTCACAATCTTTACATCATGTGACCTCCATGAGGCCAATCACATGACCAGTCACATGATGAGTCCAGACCCTGACATCATCAATGACATCATAGCCTCAAGGCTGCCACCTGGCAAACTCTAGACTACCCTAGACCCTTATCTTTATTGGATCTCCATGGCAATCCTGCCACCTCCTAGATCTCCTGATCCGATCTAATCTTCCCTTGTATCCATTAGTATATATTGGATCTCGATCCCAATCCTCAGATCTCCGATCCTATCTCCTAAGACTACAATCAGATCTCAAGGCTCACCTCCTTGCAGCCTGCAGCTCTTAATCTCTGTTCTTCCATTCTTTCATTATGCTTACTGTATCACACTTGTTACCATGTATAGTAGTGTACAGCTTGGTCTGTGCACAGACCTAAGCAATATATAAGGCCAGTGGCCTAAAGCCAGAAACCCCAGCTTTAGCCACTTGTCAGTTCAGCTCTCCTCTGTGTGCTAAGGGACTCGTCCCTCGTCCTCAAGAAGCTCTGGTGGTGAAAGATAGTTAGTGGGTGTGGGGTGATGTGTGTAGGGGGTTGAGTTTCCTCATCCCAAGGGGTCCTGTGGAGGATTAGTACTGGGGACAGACAACTACAACCAACCTCAGTGTATGAGAGTGAGACAAGATGGTTCCAGACGCTGTTCCGGACAGGAAACTAGTAATCTGGTTGACTGTGAGGACTGGGTGTGTGCAGATGTGGTCATGGATGGGACCGGATTGAGTGCAATAGGAGTCAAAGACACGAGAACTTGATGAAGACAAAGGAAAATGACGAAGATGAAGGGAAAATGACAATGACGGAAATGAAATTGACAATGACGAAGCGGGAATTGACAATGACGAAGCGGGAATTGACAATGACGAAGCGGGAATTGACAATGATAGATGAGATTGATGATGATGAGAGGAAAATCCAGCCAAGGACAAGGGCCAGATGTGAACTATGGGTCAAGGATGAGGACCCAAATACTGACAATGACAAGGGAAACGATGTCAAGAATGATCCAGATGATGAGAAGAGGGGATTTTGGATGATGGGAGATGACCAGTCGGTAGCAAACTGATGAGATTCAAGATCTCAATACAATACTTTTATAGTCCAGGCATTTCCCTGGACTTTGTATCTATGGTAATGCATGAGGCCCTATGAAGGGATGCTTGAGTCTAGGTAGCAAGACGGCAAGAAACACAAGATATCATAGTCAAAAGTCAAACAAGGCTAAATAAAGGATAGAACTGGCGAGAAATGAACTTAAATAAGCAATCCGGTTGATGGAACTGGACCAGACGAAACAAATACATAGTGACCAGAACCAGATAGACAAGGCGGATCAATGGATAGACAGGAAACAAAATGGGCTGACCTCAAGATGATATGGACAGACATGGGACACGACAGGAATGCTTGATAGACACCTGGAAGAGCTAGAAAGGACAACCTACAACCATAGGAGGCCACAGACTCCTACAGTGGTTCCTGCTCCAGCTAGCCCCCAATACAGGCATCCTTTCTCTTCTGCCAGGTAGCTCTGTCATCAGCTTCCTCTCTCTAGGGTTATTGTTTGGTCCAGCCGATGATTAGGTTTGGTTTCTTGGTAAATATATGTAATGAGCCATTCACAACAATGGAGGTACAAAGTCTGGGTTACAGAGTATTGAAGAAAGGATGAGGGGTTTAGAGAACAGAGTTCAGAGCAGATATGACAGAAGCTGAGGCCAGTGGTGCAGTCTATGATTGTCATATCCATTCTGATCTCTGATCTCCGGACCCTTCACTCCTTCTCTGTACTCCATAATCCAGACTTCGTCTTTTCGTATCAGACTCTGTTCTCCTAGTATCAGACTTCCCTCGCTTTTCTTATTTAGTATTCCCTTTATACCTTCGACCCATCATCACACCACATATTCTCACTATGTATGTTCCCCATCTCCATATGCTTTCCTTTTACCCAACATACCTTACCATACAGTCCTCCATTCCTCCATCTGAACTTCAGACCAGACTTCAGTATATAAAGCTCCTGTATTCCACTTCTGTATCTCAGTACAAATATTGAACTAGTCACCTCCTGTCTCTCATCTGACTCCCCTCTCTCCTACCCCCTACTCCCCTCCTACAAAATATGAGGACAGAGCCTAGACAAGGGCGCGACACATAAGTCCTGCGCCAATGTCCTCCTAGGTACCCCCTTGCTGCTCCAAACTCCATTTGTCCCTTCATGAACTTCATATACTAACCTTCGGACCTCCAATCGGCCTTGAGTCCAGAGGACCCAGACTTGACAGTATATTCATACTCCCTCTTGTCAAGGTTCACCCTCTCTGACAAATCCTATGTCTGTGTGCACAAGACGAACCTCCCAGCATGAGCAGGTCCTGCAGACTGCCTTTACACCATGGTCACTGTGCCCTCCATCTCTGAGGCGCATAGCAGACAACCTCTGTCCCTGCTTACACCTCTTCCACTTACCTTCAGCCCTGAGATTCCCCCAATTGGTTCCCTAGAATAGGATGATGATGAATCTGTCCAAGTCTGACCCAGCATCCCAATGCCTTCATGCAGGGGGGGGGCAACAGAAACGACCCAGGCAGAAATGACTCCTCTAGTTCCTCCGATGTGGACCCTGACCAGGGTTCCTCTGCCAGGCACATCCCTGATGAAGACAACCCCGAAGACAAAGAATGCAACCAAGTCCCACTCACCTACAAACCTTTCACTCAATTCGCTGATGCCATCAAGGGGATGACCCGCCAAGCACTCCGACAGTGAAAGACTGAAGGCTCTAAGCCCAAGGTCCAGGAACCCGACCTGTTCGATGGGACAGACCTGAAGAAACTCTGTCTGTTCGTTGTCCAGTGTGAACTCCACTTCCAAGCCAATCCCCAAATCTACCACAAAGATCGGACCAAGGTCACCTTTGCTTAGTTCTACCTCAAGGGGACCATGCTTGAGTACTTCAAGCTGGACCTCCTCGGACTTGAAGCACTGGGCCTCTGACCTGCATGGATGGACAGCTGGCATACCTTCCTGTATGAGTTGCAGTCTAACTTCGGACCTCATGACCCTGTCACAGATGCCAAAGCTCAGCTTGAGCACCTCCAGATGTGCAACACCCAGCACATCTCCAAGTATATCATTGAGTGGAACTGACTTGCTAGCCAGGTCTGAGACTGGGGCCAAGGAGTGCTCCAACAAAGCTTCTACTCCGGCCTCCCAAACCGCATCAAGGATGAGCTCACTCGTCAGGGCAAGCCTAATGACATCCACGAACTCTGCGCTCTCGCCCAGCAGATCGACCATCAGTGTTGGGAATGCAAGAATGAAATCGCCTGTGCAACCAAGGCCTCCGGGTCAAACTCTGGCACCTCCACATCCGCCTCCAGATCATCCAATTCTGGCAAGGACAGCTTGTCCAGTGCTGCCTCTACCTCCGCCTCCAGTAAGCCTAAGGACAAGTCATCCAAGGGCTCCTCTTCTTCCTTCACCAACAAGAAGAGCGGGACCGAGTCTGCCCCTGTAGACTCAATCTCCGCCAAGTTGGGCAAGGATGGCAAACTCCTCCCCAAGGAGTGACAATGCTGTCTAAAGCTCGGCTTGTGCCTCTTCTGCGGCCTTGCTGGACACTCTGCAAAAGAATGTCTAAAGAGCACCTCTAGGGCTGTGAAAGCTCAAGCAGCTGCAACAACCCCTGCTCCAGCCTCCAGCTCTGCTTCTTTAGAGGCGAAAAAATAGAGTACGACTCCCCTACAGCACAGGTTGGGAGTCGCATTGAGCCCAACAGCTGTGCTCCTCCAATACTCCATCTCAATACATTCTCTCTTCCAGATCTGAATTCCCTCCACCCTATAGTTTCCCTTTCCGACTTCTCTATCTCCAATGTACCATTACTTGTAGATTCCGGCTCTACTCACTACTTCATAGACTCTACCTTTGTAAATAAGAATAAGTTACCTACATACTCTGTTCCTATGCTTTTCTTCCGTCTCTTCGACAGCTCCTCCACCTCTTCCATTTCCTCCACTATAGATCTCCGATTGTCCTTTGCTTCAGGAGCTTCCACCTCTGAAACATTTTATGTTACCTCGTTGGATCCCTTGTGTCATATAGTTCTCGGACATTGCTGGCTCACCTGTTGCAATCTGTTGATTGATTGGGCCACAAACAGCATCTCTTTCCAAACTGACCCAACAGGTTTGCTAACCCCGACGTCATCCTCTGTCCCTCTGGAGTCGAGCCCCAACACTTCTCCGACTCCTCTGCACAAACCTTCGCCAGAACCCCTGGATTCTCCCACAGCACCCAGACTTCGGTCTCCTCTGGTCTCCTTCTTCAACACTGCTGCCTTTCACTGGGCCTGCAAGCTTGAAGGATCAACACCCTTCACCCTCTCCCTCCATTCCATCTGCAGTTGCAGTGCTACATGCATCGACGCTCTGCCCGAGGGAGATGGTCAGACAGAGCACGCTAATCAGACTCTCGAGCAATACCTCCAGATCTACTGCAACTATCAGCAAGATAACTGGTCGGAACTCCTTCCGCTTGCAGAATTCTCCTACAACAACATGCCTAGTGCTACCACTGGCGTATCTCCCTTCTTCACCAACAAGGGCTACCACCTGAATCTCTCCATCAACTCCAATACCACTCTCACCTCCTCCACAGCCCAGTCCTATGTCATGGACTTGGACCAACTCCATGAATTTCTCCAATCGGAGATGCTGGAGGCACAGAAGCACTACCAAGGACCAGCAGACATAAGAAGATCCCCAGCTCCAAACTTCACTATCAGAGACCAGGTATACCTTAAAGTGAAATACCTCCAATCCACAAGACCTTTGAAGAAACTCTCCAAAAGATATTTAGGACCCTTCACTATTATTGCTAAGTCAGGTTCACACTCCTTTACCTTATGATTACCTGACTCTATGAAATCCGTACATCCAGTCTTTCATGTCTCACATTTAGAACCCTCCACCCTGAACTCCATCCCAAACCATGTCCAACCTCCGCCACCTCCGATCGAGGTTGACAGAGAACCCAAGTACAAGATCGCAGAGATCCTAGACTCCAAGATTGATCGGAGAAGGCATCACTGCCAACTCTTGTACTTGGTGCATTGGCTTGGATATGAAGGGACTGATGACAAGACCTCTTGGTTGCTAGCTACAGAGTTAGGTCACACTTCAGACTTAGTCTTGGACTTCTACTGGAGATACCCGGACAAGTCCGGGCCACTTCCTCCTTGAGTACTTACTCCGTTTTCATTTCATTTCCTTCTTTTTCCTCTTATTCACTCCTTACTCTGATTCAGACTTCGTTCATTACAAAGAAAAAACGAAAGACAAAAGTATTCTATTTACACAGCCTCTGGTTCTTCTGGGGCCACCTCCATCTCCGTCTCCACCTCCGCCTCTGCTTCTACCTCCTCTGTCTCCTCTGTCTGCACCTCTATCTCTGTCCTCTCCACCTCTGGGGCCCACCTCATCTGTGTCCCCGCCTCCTCATATGCACGCCCTCTTACCCAAAGCCCTGCATTCTCCCTCCGGAGCTCCCTCAGCTCCTCCCATAACCCACCCACATCCTCTTGCAGGAGCGAAAAGCTCCCTGCGATGGAGCCAAGCAACCCCATGGCCTTCATGAGAAGGGCCATGAGGGCACCTGGGGTGGGGTACAGAGGGGCCAGTACCATGACCTTCACCCGGGCCTTCTTGCAAGGTGCCAGGCGGTCTTCCTCGTCCTCCTTGTCTGCCTCCTCATGATCCTCCGGGGCCTCCTTCCTCTTACAAATGAGGTGACCGCATGTGCATGCACAGCACGACCTTCCCTTTGACCCCTGTTGCAAGGGCCAACATTCCTCACCCTGTTGCATGCACTGTGCACATGGGGACCACCCAGGGTTGGTGGCCTTGCATCCCCTCTTTGGGGCCCAGACCGACGTCGATGGTTCGCCCCCGTTGTCCTTGTCCTCACTTGGGAATTCAATGGCCTTGTCCTATGGATCTCTGTTAGTTGGGTCCAAGGCCCGATGAACGGGCCACGTACCTGGTTGCACCCCATCACCCTCGCCTTCCCCTTCTCCTTGGCTCGTGCTGCCTCCTGCTCCTCCTTCGCCTTCTTGAGACGCTCTTCCCAGATTGCCTTGGTGTGCTCCTCCACTGCCTTCTTGTGCTTGTCACACTTGCATTCGAGTCACTTGGCTTCCTCTTTGCATTCGCACTCCTCATGTGCGACTCGCTCTGCCTCTTCCTTGGCGCAACGCTCTTCCACAACCTTCTCCTCTTCGTGTCGACACTACATCACCTGTAGTTGTGATGTGAGCAACATGATCTCGTTGTCAAGGGAGGTGGGGGTGGGCATGGTTTTGGTGACAGTCGTAGATTGTAAGTAGAAGACAAGACCGCATTACACGAAATGCGACTTGTGGTTCATTTCAAACTCTGACTCACGGACGTCATGTGACCTCCACCTGGTCTCTTCTCTGGTCTGAACTTAGCCGGCCTCAAGGGCTCAGATCTCTGATCTCTGGACCCTTCACTCCTTCTCTGTACTCCATAATCCGGACTTCATCTTTTTGTATCAGATTCTGTTCTCCTAGTATCGGACTTCCCTCACTTTCCTTATTTAGTATTCCCTTTATACCTTTGACCCTCCATTCCCTAGTTATGACCCTTAGCCTCATCCCTTCAACCCTTCGCCACACCACATGTTCTCACTACATATGTTCCCCATCTCCATATGCTTTCCTTTTACCCGACATACCTTACCATATGGTCCTCCATTCCTTCATCTGAACTCCAGACTGGACTTCAGTATATAAAGCTCCTGTATTCTGCTTCTGTACCTCAGTACAAATATTGAACTAGTCACCTCCTGTCTCTCATCTGACTCCCCTCTCTCCTACCCTCTACTCCCCTCCTACGAAATATGAGGACAGAGCCTAGACAAGGGCACGACACATAAGTCCTGCGCCAATGTCCTCCTAGGTACCCCCTTGCTGCTCCAAACTCCATTTGTCCCTTCACGAACTTCGTATACTAACCTTCAGACCTCTAATCAGCCTTGAGTCCAGAGGACCCAGACTTGACAATGATTCATAACACCCTTCAAAGAAACATACTCAGAAAAATCTGAGCAATAGGGAGTAAAGTGCAGTGATACACCAGAGTTGAGAATCCAAAATGGACAATCAGGCTTTCCACACCATATGCACGAAGATTGGGAGCCATGTGCACAAATATGCTCACATTGGCTCAGTACTGATACATTGGAAGTATATACAATACTACTCAGTTCCACTACATTGGTTCACACATAGGGAAAGGCAGCGGTAGCAGATGAGTACTAGTGCAACAATGAATAGAAATGTACTAACCTGAGATCCTGTTGGCCATAGGGACCTTGGATCTTGGTCTCAGAACCATAGATATCCACCTTATCATCAGTGTCCTAGGAGGTGGATGGAGCAGCCATGATGTGGCACTTTCAGGATTTCTTCAAAGAACAAGATGTTGAACAGGACCCTAGTAGCTGCAGAGGATGACTAAAAGGACTCACATAGAGGGTTTGAGGGATGTTGGGACAGTCCAACCTGGTGGTTATTATTATGAACCACTTCACACCCCTTTCATTTCTCGGTCACGTGATCTGTCACATGACCTGGGCCCATACCATGACATCATATGACGTCATGCCTCATGGCTGGCACACCCCTTTAATCTCCATTGACCCTGGTGGGAACTCTCTCATGATTGTGTACTGTAGCTAGCCATGTATAGTAGTTTATCCCACGGACCCTATGGTCCGTGCGCACCATGCCATAGTATATAAACCCAAGTGTCTCAGCTGGCATCCCCAGCTTTGACCATTTGTTATCCTGCTCCTAAATGGGTGATTAGTGTGCTTGAGCTCCTTTCCTTTTCTCTTACCTTGCCAGGCTCAGTAATAGCCTGTGAAACCAAGGCTGGTGGTGTATCGCTCCTAGCATTTGCAACAGTTATGTGTCAGAGATATTTAAACTCAGTAGTCTGAGTGTGAACTGTAGGTACATGATTATCTAAGACTACCATAATAGGTAACTAAGTGTGTACTACAGTAAAAGGGTAGTGAATGAGTCATGCTCATTAGGGATGAGTCACACTCATTCAACATACTCTGTCTTTGTACCTCAATACAAATATCACACTAGTCTCCTCCAGATCCTTGTTTGGTCTCTCTCTCGCTCCCCTCCTCCCTCCTTACAAAATACAAGGACTGAACCTCAGCAAGGGTGCAACACATAAGTCCTACACCAATATCCTCCTAGGTATCCCCTTTCCACTCTGTCCTCTGTTCATTCTCTGCTGAACTTCATGAACTAACCCTTGGACCTCTGACCAGACTTGAGTCCAGAGGACCCAGACTTAACAAGCATCAAGCTTGGCTTTCTGATCCCAAATTTGGTCATGAAGCTTTGTTAAGCCCTTTTTCAGGACTTCAATGGATTCCATGACTATGGTGTTGGCTTGTTCTTGGGCTGTTCTTGCCATCCTGGGATGGGAGGAAAAATATTATATAATAAAATTCCCTAATCAAGTATCCTATTCACACACATTATGGGTTATGAAGACGTAAAAATGCTATGGGTTATGGGTTATGGACAAAAAATTCATGCAAACCAACATGGGAAATAGAAAAATGTATGGGTTTTCACAGAGTATGGGTTATCTGGGGTATGGGTTATTTCAGCTTCGACTGTATATACAATTGCAAAAGTTCCCAGGAATGATAGGAGTAGTACTAATTAGGAAACATGCAGGTTCCATAACTAGCCAACACATCGTCTGTTTTGCATTTTCATCTGGTCGCGATGAAGGCTCAGCATGAAATGTGCGAAGATGATGGTAAGATTTTCATGTGGCTTTTTTTTCCAGAGATTTCGCACTGCTGGCAGGATGTGGACCTGGACCCTTTAGCTGTGCTTCCCCAGATTTTGACTTCTGTTTGTATAGGACTTGGCATTCTCTGGCACTGATCTGACTGATCCAATTCCGAACGGCTCGAAACTACCATAAACCCCGAGTCGGTTTGCTTGCTACCTCACCGCCGTGATGACGTTAGGTTCCTCATTCAATGATTCTGGTGTGCCGTGGCATTAGCTGAAACATTTGCAGCCGTTCAAGGCCACGGCCATAGAGTCACCTTTGTCCGATTTGTCGGAGGGTGCAGTCCGTTTTCGTAGGGGTACAGGACTATATATGTGTACCGTCTCGTGCCCTCCTTCCCCCCAGTTTCATTCACGCGACCGGAGGTAGTTCCATGTTATAATGCTTACTCACTGTACCCAGCTCACATAGCTCATTCATTAGGCCCCCACCTTGACTGCTCGTTCACACCAAGAAGAGTGTTAGACACATCGCCAGCAGGGCTCGGAGTATCTCTCAAGGTGCGTTATGCTATCCTTGGCCAACATCTATACTTAGTATGTACAGTCTAGGCCGCACCAGGGTATGTTGCAAAAGCTTCTTGTACGCCGAACTTTGTTCCGGGAGAATGCTGCTGGCGAATCCAACGAACTTGGCGAAGAATTCAAGCTCCCTAAGACGGCCTCCTTGATTATCGTAATCACTTATAACATGTTGATGCAGGTACGCAGTTACGCCGTGCTGGTATGCGACTCCGAAGCAACACTTACGCGACGAAAGCTCTCCTTCTTCATTCTCATATCTTCTTCCAGTAAATATGCGGAATACTTGGGTGGAACTGCAACTTTCTCTGGTATTATTATCGGAATACCATCCCTGTTTAGTGGTATCGTGCTCATCCCAATGACGAGATATGACAAGGGTAGATAACATTTCCCTTTGTAGCTGAGATCCACCACTGACATTTTTCCACATGCAGGACGGTACGCCATGGCGCTGCATATAGGATGCTTTGCGGGCATCTTGGGAAATGCCGCATATGCAATCGCATATCG
>JBBPTJ010000620.1:0-11958 GCA_038094035.1 Pulveroboletus aff. ridleyi
GCGGGAGAGCGTGTCTAGTCTGGTTTTGACGGCGGGTAGCGGAGTTTCCGCGATGATTGTGGGTAACGGTTTGGGTTCATATCCCATCATGAGAAAGAATGGGGATTGGTTGGTGACAGAGTGAGGGTGGTGGTTGTGTGCAAATTCAGCCATGGGAATGTGTGGAATACCATGAGAGACATCCAAGGACCAGCTGTTCAGCCATGCCACTACCTACATCGGTTTCATCTGGGATCTAAGAAACCACACGGTCTCCTTAAGTCCAGATAAAACAACTAAATACCTGAAATCCATTGAGGAATGGAGTAATCGACCAGCGCACTGCCTAGAAGACGTAAAAAAGTTATATGGAAAACTCCTTCACACAGCCTCACTCATTCCAGCAGGCAGAGCATACCTCATGTCCCTAGAACGCATGCTAGCAGTCTGTGAGAAAAAGCCATTTATGCCTGTCAAGTCTAGTTCCTCTGGACTCAAGTCCGATCGGAGTTCCGAAGGTTAGTTCATGAAGTTCGTAAGGAGGACAAACGGGGTTCGGAGCAGCAAGGGGGTACCTAGGAGGACGTTGGTGCAGGACTTATGTGTCACGCCCTTGCCTAGGCTCTGTCCTCGTATTTCGTAGGAGAAGGGGGAAGAGAGGAGAGAGAGGAGGGTCGGACGAGAGACAGGAGGTGACTGAGTTGATATTCGTACTGGGGTACAGAAACGGAGTACAGGAAGCTTATATACTGAAGTCCGGTCCGGAGTTCAGACGGAGGAATGGAGGATCGTATGGTAAGGTACGTCGGGTAAGAGGGAAGCATATGGAGACGGGGAGCATACGTAGTGAAAGCATATGATGTGGCGGAGGGTCGAAGGGATGATACTAAGGATCGTAACTAAAGAATGGAGGGTCGAAGGTATAAAGGGAATACTAAATAAGGAAAGCGAAGAAGTCCGATACTCAGAGAACGGAGTCCGATATGAAGGAATGAAGTCCAGATTACAGAGGAATGGAGATGGAGTGACGGGTCTGGAGACTCGGAGATCAGGGCGGATATGACAATGCCCCACAGACCAGATAAAAAGATCAAAGGAGACCTAGAATGGTGGCACAACGTGATCTCCTCAGGTAAAATCACTCAGTACATTGAACCCCCATCCGAATACACAGACCTGCATGTCTACTCAGATGCTAGCTCTACTATTGGAATTGGCATCGTCATCAGAGACCAATGGAGAGCCTGGCGCCTCATCCCAGGGTGGAAAACCTTGCGAGGCTCGCGCGACATCACCTGGGCTGAGGCAATCACATTCAAGTTCCTACTCATCGCTCTCGCCCAGTGCCCTGGCCCTCATTCACATGTCATCATCTATGGAGACAACACCAGCATCATTGATAGCTGGCGAGTCAGACGACACTGCAACCAAGCCATCAACGATGTTTTCAAGCACATCCACAGCCTCCTCGCCAGCCCTGAATCGTCCATCAGCAATGTCATCAACCGATACATCCCCAGCGAGCACAATCCCGCAGACCTCCCATCTCGGGGCATATATGGCAAGAACAACCTCCTCCTCCCCCCAATTCCCATCCATAGCTCCCTCTGGGACCTCATTACCGACTTTGACAGTCCAGAACACCTGCAAGAGTGCCAACACCATGTCATACCCATTCCCCCTCAACACACTAGCCGCACTACAGATGAGTCAGACAACAAGCAGCATTTCGCAGAGCTCTGTCACCAAGACGATCTTGCCATACGCTTTGCCCTCCAATGACCCAAACAGGACCAGTGCAAAATTCAATGTGCCGCTCTCAACATCCACAGTCACATCTGATCCAAAACCCAGGCCCTACAGACCAGGCCTAACGTCTGTCCCCTCACCTCTACGCCCACACTGCCTCGCCAACCAACGTCTTCTTCTCTGGAAGCCTACCAATAACCCATCACGAGCCCACGATCAAACTTGAGTGCTGACGGACGAGAAAGCAGATCGCATCCTCCAAGTCATCGGCGCATCATGGGTGAACTCAACCAAGGAAGTATACGGGAATGGATTACTTATATACCATCTCTACTGCGACATGAATGGGATTCCAGACAAGCAGAGAGCGCCAGCCTCCCCAAACCTTATAGCAGCCTTTCTAGCCGGCTACGCTGGGGCACATGCAGGGTCCACAATAGCAAACTACGCAGCCACAGTCAGAGCATGGCATGTCCTGCACAGACTAGAGTGGAAAATACGTGACTTAGAATACAAGGCACTATTAGAAGGTGCCAGCAGACTTGCCCCACCCACCTCCAAGCGCCCCAAGAGAGCCCCACTCACAATCGACATCCTGATAAAAATCCAACAATCCCTAGACACCAGCAACCCCCGAGATGCAGCCATTTGGGCGTGCCTAACACTATCCTTCTTCTGCCTGGCCAGACTTGGAGAACTCACGGTTGCTGCAATCACCAAATTCAGCCCATCTACTCACATATCATGCACAGGCCTCTTGTTCGCCTCCAACCATGACGGACTACCCGTCATATCGCTCTACTTGCCACGCACCAAAGTAGTAGTGAATGGTGAATCCGTACACTGTCAATCCAAGCATTGACCCCAAACTGGTGCTCACCCACCATCTAAACCTCAACCAACCCCTACTGACACAACACCTCTTTTCCTGGCAGCACCCCTTGGGAGCATCACGACCACTGTCAAAGAAAGAGGTAATGAAACGCATCGACTGTATTCGCAAACTACACCCTGAATTCCCTGACATCAAGGGCCACAGCTTACGAATCAGTGGCACGCTATACTACCTCCTCAAAGGAGTCCCGTTCAACGCTGTCAAAACCATAGGGAGATGGTCAAGCGACTCGTTCACCCTCTACTTGCGACACCATGCACTCATCCTCGCACCGTTCCTGCAGCACGACCCAACCAAATTCCAACAACTACAACACTACATACTGCCACCAGTCCGCTAAGTATAGCGTGAGTCGCTGCTCCTAAATACCAGGGCCTCACTTTCATGACGTGTCGCCAGCTCCTAATCACAGGGATCCATAGCTCGCTCGCTCAAGAAGTTTAAGAGCAGTTTCGGGCCAGAAAAGCACATAGCTTTTCGCCCACCATAGCACCCACATAGTCCGTACACATCTAATACATCTGATCATCCACCACTGCTACCCTAAGCCCAAAAGCACGCAACGCATAGAACTTGTCCTTGTCCTTGGAGAATGCGCATTTTTCTGGTTTGATATATAAATTGTTCTCCTGGAGATGTTGTAATACTTTGTGGACCAGTGCTTCATGTTCTTCTTTCATTTTCTTTTTTGTGAAAATCATCATGTCATCCATATAAATAATGAGGAATGTGTATTGATCCAAGAATATGTCATTCATCATGTTTTGGAATGTCGGGGGTGAGTTAGTAAGGCTGAAATATATGACTGTTGGTTCATACGCCCCAATAGGCGTTACAAACACTGCTTTCCATTCGTCACCTTCTTTGATGCGGATGTTATTATATCCCCAGTGGAGATCCATTGCTGTGAACATGTTCACACCCTTCAAGTGATCAATGAGCTGTGAAATGAGTGGTAAAGGATACACATTCTTGATGGTTCCTTTGTTTAGATATCTGTAGTCCATGATGAGCCGCTTTTTACTGTCCTTCTTTGGGATGAAGAATACCAGGGACGTTTGAGGAGACTTGCTTGGTCAGAGGTAACCCTTCTTGACTTCCTTGTCAATGAAAGTCTGTACTTCTTCCAACTCCATATCAGATAGCGGCATAACTCTTCCCTTTCTTGGAATGAAGTTGGGCTTGAGATCAATGATGTGATCCCAGTGCTTCCATAAGGGCATATGGTTGGATTCCTGTTCTGAAAAAACATCAAGAAAATCATGATAGGCCACTGGGACCTTTTCCGCCACGCCAGCTTCAATGGCGCATAGCTTGAAGCCGAAGTATCCATCCCACTGCGACTTGTAGTTGTCACAGTCTTTGGTGCAGTGGGTGAATTCAATTTTCTTCTTGATCCAGTTAATGGCCAGATTGTGACGGGCTAGCCAATCATAGTCGATAATCATTTGGTTTGAGCCCAGCTCAACAACAAAAGCATTGATCTTTTCATGATGGTCTTGGAGCACCACCACAAGTTCAACTCAATGAGTCACTTTTCCAGCCTTGCCCAGAGTACTGTTGGCATTAAATACTTGAATCTGTTGTACAAGGGGAATCATATTGACTTTGTTTTTAGTGCACCATTTGCAGTCAATGAAGGTGTTGATGGTGCCACTATCAATAAGTGCTTTAATGTCATCATCTTTTTGTACTTGACCCATGGAGAAGAGAATGGCAATGTTCACCATGAATTCTCCACCACTGATCATTTCTTGTGTAGGGATTTTTTTAAGGTTAAGGTCAGCACACTCATTCTTAAAAAGGAAATTAAGCACGCTATGTTTTAAGTCTGGTACCAAGCTCTGAAGAGACCCCTCTACAGACGTATTAGAATCTATTAAAGTCAGCACCTGGCTGATTGTCCTAACTGGGAAATCTCTGTTGGTGCACTCTGAGAGTTCAGCTACAGGCTCAGTGCCAGCTACAGGGATTTTTCCCTTGAGCACAGTCAACGAGTTGTCTATGCCTACCACTCTCATACTGGCACGTCTGGAGTCCGGCCTACTTACTGGTACAGGATTACATAATGCCATTCTCATCGGCTCGAAACCAGATCGTACAGAAGTGTCACTATTGTCCCTAGTTGAGGGGTCCAAATGTGAGGTAACTATGTTTTTTATATTTTCTAATTTTCTTCTTTTTTCATTGATTTTGTCCAGCTTGCTAGGTGACATCCTACCATCAACTAGCTGCTTCCTTTTAAAGCCTCGGATGCTTTTGTCCTAGCTTCTTTTTTGAAGACATTGGCCCAGTAGGCATGAGCTTCGTCCGACATGTAGTCCTGTCAGGAGGATGTGGTTGCTGTGCAGGCCTTGGTTTCAGGTGGGGTTTCAGAGACAACTGCCCACATCTCAGTGTAGTACCCATCTTTGTCAGGTACCCATACTTGGTGCATATTTTGAACCGGCACTCGGTTCCTATCTTGTGCCGGGTTGAAGGGCTTCTTCGGGAGCCAGCAGTCCTGTCAAATGTGGCCTGGTTTGCCACAATTAAAGCATGTGCAGGTATCAGGGGGCCCCTGCACTGCCCTGATATCCATGGGCGCTCCCCTTCCAGGTTGTGTCCTATACTGTGTAAACCACTGATTGGGCAGTGGTCCTTTGGGTGGATTGTATCGTTGTGCTCCACCGTAGTACCTTGGTTGGAATCTGCATTCGATCTCCACAGATTCAAAAGATTGGCCCACCTTTCTATAGGTGTCAATCAAGTTGAAAATGTCATTCTCCATGTGCATGTGGAGGTGGACCTGCATGTATATGCAGGCATCCACAGCTCACTTAAGAATCTCGATCCTGTGACCGTTCTTGAGTTCTGCCTCTTTGAAGAGGACTTTGAATTTCTGCAGGAACTCATCAATGGGATGGCCCTGCTGCTTCAATCGCTGGAGCTTTGAAGTGATTCATGTGCGAGCACATCAATTTGGAAGTGATCCCTGATCTTGCATTGGAGGACCTTCCATTTGGGCCATGTGTTATCTCTGTGGGGGTAGCCCCAATTTTGTTCCCATGTTGTTTGTCGCCTCTTCAATCTTGGAGTCACAATACTCCTTGAGTTTTAGTCTTGCATAGGAGGTGGCATCTCCCTCCATACATGATAGAATTGTGATGATCTGAAGTTTGTCTGAGCCCCAATTTTGGAGTGAGACCCAGACCTTGATTTGGGTGATCCACACCCAGAATTTGTCGTGATTGCTGTCCCACTTGCTGGGATTGGTGACCTTCTTGGTGATTGTGGAGGGGCTGTCCTCCTTTTCCTTTAGAAGGGCTGTGAGCAGCGCCTTCAATTCATTGTTGGTTAAGGTCAACAATGATGACATTGTTTCTTGTGGGGGCAGGGGTTGTCTTTGTTTGAATTTGAGCTGATACAGCTCTGGGGTGACTTGGGGAAGTGCTTTGAGCAAGCTCTCAAAAGAAGGGGACTTGTGGAGGTGTGAATGTGCCTGTTCCAGAGAACCAGGCACCAAGTTTTCATAGTGGGAAAATTTGGAATCCTAACAGTCCTTACTCACTGGTATCTTTCAACCGATGTCTGGGGATGCTTGTGGGGGAAGAAGTTGGATGAGGATAAGGAGGAGGAAGACCACTGGCAGCTAGATTTTCTTCAACAACTTGCTTTGGATGGTGTGGGTTCCATCAATGGGGTAGAGCCTCAATAATGAGGAGTGTCATATGCATATCGTGTGCTGACAATGGACGTCACAGGTATTCCGTGAACCTGGTAACCCCAAACCACAGAGATTACATCATAGTGCACTATTGACAAAAGCAACTTTATCCTTATTTAATACGGCAGACAACCATGTATACAAGCTAATAAGGGTGCTATGCCCAGGCCCATCACATGGTGCCTCTGCACTATGTCCCTTATGCCTGGGCCCAGCAACCGTATATGACGGATTTGCTTTCTTTCTTGATCTGGTCTTCTGATGGGGATAAACGCTCACCCAATCTCAATTTCTTCACTGACAAGACAGTACATTCACCCGAGGGCAGTGTAAATAGCTTTGACCAAGTGTTGTGAACTCAGGGAGCACACACCACCGGCCTCAGCTTCACAGGCTATTACCAAGCCTGGCAAGGTAAGAAAAAAGGGACAGGAGCTCAAGCACACCAATTACCCATTCAGGAGCAGAATAACAAGTGGTCAAAGCTGGGGACGCCAGCTGAGACACTTGGGTTTATATACTATGGTAGGGTGCACACAGACCATAGGGTCTGTGGGATAAACTACTATATATAGCTAGCTAAAGTACATGAGCATGAGAGAGTTCCCACCAGGGTTAATGGAGATTAAAGGGGTGTGCCAGCCATGAGGCATGATATCATATGATGTCATGGTCTGGACCCAGGTCATGTGACAGGTCACGTGACCAAGAAAAGAAAGGGGGTGAAGATGGTTTATAACAATCATGAATCTGAAGCTGAGAAATTTGTCCTCCCATTTGAGAAGTCCCTCAATGATTGTGAGCATTTCCTGCTCAAAAGTTCGATAGTTTTGCTGAGCATCACTCAGCTTCTTCAACATGAAGCCAGCAGGCCTGCATATCTTCCAATTGGGCCCTTGCCCATATAGTGCACCCACCCTGTATAGGGAGATGTTGCACACGAGCCATATAGGCTCATCCTTCCTTGGGTCGATTGGCCTGAGGATAGGGAATTTACATGCCAGATCTTTGATGATCTGGAAATATTGGTTATGGATTTCCCTCCACTGGAACAGATGTCCATTCCATTGAATCCTGGTCAATGGTGTAATATATGCTGATATATCTGGCATGAACTGTGCCAGGTACTTCACCAGTCCAATGAACCATTGGACCTTGTTCAGCAAACAAGGGGTTTTCCAGTTTTGGATGCAGGACATCTTGTCCTTATTGGTGTGTATGCCCTTCTGGTTGATTAAATGACCAAGGCAATTCAGTTTTTCAGTATATAGGTCACATTTCTCCTCCTTGAGGTAGAAGTCGGTCTTCACCAGTGTCTTAAACACAATTTGGAGGTGCTGTTCATGGTCCTCCAATGTGTTGCTATAGACAAATATATTGTCCAGATAGATGTATACAAAACATCTGATATGATCACTGTCATTAGACATTGAAATGTCATGGGAGCATTGCAGTCCCCTTGTTGCATGACCTGGCTGATGAAGGTCCCATATATGGTGGAGAAGGCCATCTTCCAGACATCCTCTGACTCCACCCAGACCTGTTCATATGCGTTGAACAGGTCGATCTTTGAGTGATATTTCACTTGGGTCACATCTATTCAGATCTGGTCCTGATCCAGGAAGGGTATTATGTCCTTCACCATATTATCATTTCTCTTGCGGCAGTCAATGACTGTCCACAACTTCCTGCTTTTCTTTGGGATGCATAGCATTGGGGTGGCCTGTGGGATGCTTTTCATTACCCACCAGCCTGCAGTGGTGTAAAGTCAGATTTTATCCAACAATTGCTGCTTCAGAGTGTCTGTGCAGTGCAGAAGATGGTGAGCATATTGCTTACTTTTGTCAATAAGTGGGATCCAGTGGTTCACCTCCCACAGTGGGAGGAGTGCTTGTTTCACTTCTTCTAGTCAACTTTTGTATTTCTGGAACCATTGGTTCCATAGATGGAGTATGTTCTCCTTGCTTAACTTCATAACTGTGAGTTGCAGTCTTTTTTCTGTTGTATTCTTTGTTTTTGTAGTTTTTATACTACTTTGCATAGTTTCTGTACTACTCCCCCTCCCCTCCTTCAAGCCCTCATGAGGTGTTGGCACTGTTGTAGGGTGCGAAAGTCACTAGGAGTTAGGGGTGGTGCTGGGGTGATGGGTGCCCCTAGCACTGGACAAGGATTCATCCAGAAGGGGGTCAGTAATGTCCCCCACAATCCACGAATTAGTTGCGAAATTGACAATGGTGTGGTGTTATCATAGGAAGGGTATCCCCAGGATACAGTTGTAGCAATCAATATTGGCTACATCAAAATAAGTATGGGCAGAAAATCTGCCAATGACAATAGAAGATTTACCCCCATGGGTGATCTTTGAGTAGCTGCCTATGCAACCTAGCTGCAGCATGAGCTGTTGCTCAAGGGGAAATACCTCCATCTGGGTGACCTTTATAAATGCAGGGCTCATGAAGTTCCCAGTACTACTGGTATCAATCATCATGTAGGCTGGACACCCATTGACAGTGATCTGGGCCATTGCACACATGTGTAGTGCCAGTGCAATCACTGGTCAAATACTGGGGTTGTCCCTAGGCCCCATCCACGTATGCATTGCATACCTGAAGAAATGGGGGTTTATTTCTCCCATCACACCCTGGCATGCAACATTGAGTGCAGCCAGCCATACCTATGTGAGATCAGGTGGCCCATTCTGTGGGATGACTATCAACCCATGTGTGGTCTTGACTACTAGGTCATCTAGATACATTCTGATCTGGAGTGGGAATTGCTCTATGAGCTCCTCTACGATTATATCATACAATGTGGCAACTTCTCACCTGGTGAATGAGGCACGTGGGCAAGCCCATACTGCCTCAGATCTGAGGTTCCAAGCAAGGAACACTTGGTATCCCTTGAAAATGCGAATTTGTTTCACAAGTTCAGCCATCACTGCATGGACACAGTTGATATTGAGGCCATGTCCCATCATTTGTGCGTGATTGCACTTGTCCTAGCCCTGGTCGTACTTCTGTCAAGCATGCTCAGACAGGTATAACTAGGCTATGCTCAGTGAGGGATCTCCCTCATTGATATCAGCCGTGATATGGGTAATACATCATTGGCACTCGAGGCAGTCACTGCCCTCATGGATCACCCCATATATCAGGGACCATGTCCATTTTGGCTGGGGGTCCTCATCCCCTTGTATCCCAGGGCCTGAAGAGGGTGAGTCCCCATTGGTGATCTCCATCACCATGCACTGCACAGACTGGTTGTTATCCAGCAGGTCATGCATGGCACCCAAGTAGGCGATGGGTTTGTCATCTTCTTGGATGTCTGAACATTCTGAGTATAGCTCAAAGCAGTCATTGACCACCTGGCTTTCATTGGCAGGGTTGTCATCAACCTCATTGATAGCTTCTGCTATGTGTTTAGGGTCGACAGGGGCTGCAGCTCCATCATTGAGTGCAGTATCAACATTTTTGGTCAGGGGTTCATCCCCCTCGTCTTCTTGTATGTTTACAGCATACAGTCATGGCTTTCCTGCTGGTGGTATATCCCTGTGAGATTGATCACACTGGTTGGCCATATGGCCTTCCTTACCACAATGGAAGCAGGTGATACCCTGCATTCTCCCCTTATCTGGCAGTTGAAACTGTCCTTTCATCTGGGTTATTGGACCCTTTAACTGGGGAGCACCCACTCCTGTCTTGCCTGGACTTACAATTTTGGGCAAGTTGACTGTCCTTCAATGGTACAATGTATTTCCACAACATACAAACTTGTGCGCATCACTCAAGGCCCTGTTGGCCCTCTTTCCCTGTGGGTATGAACCACCTCATCCTTGGGGAGTTTTTCCCCCAGAGCCAAAGTGGCTCATTCTCATATGCAGGCTGATAATCTTCTGGGTGGTTTTCATCTGCCAGACCTCCTCAAGGATCTCCTCGATGCTGGAGTGCTCAGCAGATATACTGCGAGCCTTGAATATGCTATGAATGATCATGTGGGGCAACCCACAGAGGAACTTCCTCCTGAATGAATAATTGTCTGGGGGTTGTACCATCTGGTATGCACGATGCCTGAGGTCGTTGTAGAAGGTGAGGGCCCCCTTTTCAGAGGAAAACCTTGTATGGTCATACTGGTCCACTGCGTTCTGTGCTGAGGCCTCATGCATGAAGCATTTGAACAGTCCAGTGATCAGGTCCTTAAAGGACCAGAACTGGATTGCTTGATCCAGTGATTTGACCTTCTGGTCATACCACTGGGAGGCTAGGTCCCCCAAGTACAACCCTGTGTATAGTACGGAATCCTCATTGCGATCCAGTCCAGTGACCTTGAATGTACAGAAGTACTTCAACAACTGGCTCTGCCAGTTGTCAAATTTTTCAAGGTTGTCCTGACCTCTATACTTCCCAGGTTTGGGCAAATTCATTGCCTTAACCTCAGGCCCCACTGGGCCAGTCGGTCATCCAACTTGTTCCCATATACACTGTGGGTATCGCTGCTACATGTAGTTCATGTAGTGTATGTTACCAGGGGTAAATCCCCTGAGGTAGTTTTGATGATGTTGTTGACCAGCAGGCTCACCCCTGCCACTTCTCCCATTGGACTGGCTGTCAAATTGGCCATTGGATTGACTACTGTCATCTGGATCCCCTGGATCACTCAGGTTATCTGGAGGTTTCCCACCGAGGGGTCCTCCCACTGAAGGGTCTACTTCCTCTGCATTTTGTCACCTATGAGGTCACTTCTCCTGGCGTGGGGCAGGTTATCAGCCCTCATTGGCATCATGACCATGGTCTCCCTGAACAGGTCTATTACCAGATGGTTGGCTTTCCCCTGTAGCATTATTTGCTGCTATGGCACAATCCTGTGCCATTTGATGCAGGAGGGCTCTTTCCCTTTGTCCTGGAGTGCCATATAAATGGTGCATGATGTTGGAATCCCGACCTGAGAGATATGCTGGTTGATTTGCATATTGGGGGTGAGGCCCCATTCTGTCGTTGTGTGACTGGCAGGGGCACTTTGGCTACAGGACATTGCTGTCTCTTGCCTTACTGGGCCACCCACCTCACTATAGAATGATTGGTCCATTTTGATGGGTAATGGGCTGACTGCCTGGTTGGTAGTCCCATCATCATCTGTGAACCTTTGTCGCAATCATTCCAACATCGCAGTGTTATGCTGCCTGGGATTTATCCCGTGATTGTGGAACCCTTCAGGTCCCATGTTGTATCTCAACCATTGATGTTGTATATTCATGAGAAACTCATCAATGGTTGTGAAGGCCATCCCAGGATCGATGGGTACATCTTCCTTGGGCTGGTCCCTCAGTGGGGGCAATAAGCCTCCCATATAGGCCTATATAATTGGGCTCTCAGCCTGCAGGCCTGGTGACACCTCCAGCAAGGTTGGCGAATGGTCAGTGTTCTCAGATTATGGGGTTAATGGGCTCATGAGGGCAGGGTTAGCTTCTGCTGTCCTTCCTCTGCTGTCCTTGACACTGCTCAGTGTCTGGGAGGCTTGTGCCTCCTCTGATACTGCAGTGCTAGGCCCAGGTTTTGCACTTGGTCCCAGTGCCTGACCTGTTGCTTGGGTTTTTTCTCCCTTCTTTATGACCTTAGGATCCCTCAGGTTTTCC
>JBBPTJ010000621.1:0-11919 GCA_038094035.1 Pulveroboletus aff. ridleyi
TTGTTCTAATTTTACCATCTATTTGAAACTGACACCAGATTTCTTTTTTGTCAGATTAAAGGAAAATTATATATGCTGTGCCAGTGTTCCTAATATATTGTCCAACTTCTCCTTTCCATACAGCATGTGTTCCCACTCCCAGACTATTTGTCTGTGATAGCCTTTTGTCCTGAGTTTGATTTTTGTTGACTAGTTCTTTTTCTCCTCAAATTTGGTTCCATTACTTACTCATTGTAGTATTCTTTTTCTTTCAAGTTTCATGCCAGAATACAGTATCCTAGTCTATCCAACCTAAATGTGAAGCCACTTCACCTGTGGAGAAACTATTCCCAAAATGTACTGTTAGAGAGCACTTGCATGACACTTGTTATTCACTCATATCCAGTGGTAATCAAGAACACAACTACATCATATATTTTTGGCTGGTCTATCATGCTACACACATGGTACAATGGTAGTAATAAATCTACAATGTGTGGTGGACAAGCAGCGCTCAGCCCTAAGTCATTGAAATTGCAACAGATAACCTTTTGGCTTCCTGGGATTGGAGGACAGTGGAAGTATGGCGACGACCGAATATATGGCTGATCAGTGTAAATAACAGCATGCTAACAAGTTCAGATGGTGCACCTACCGGTTCCACCAAAGCAAAAGTTCGTCAACTTCTCGAACCTTTGATGGTGATCTTGGGTGCTCAAACCAGTCGACTATATTGTGATAGAATATCTCATAATCAAAATTGTCGTCTTTGAGGTCCCAGGAAGAGCTGCTGGACAATGCGAAGCAAAGCTGGGTTTGGCTGTTAGTTTTGTTGACTTGTAGTCACAGTTAGTTCCCTTACCTATATAGCTGCATATGCAATTGCACGTGGTTGAACTGACCGCATCTTTAGAAGTCCTGCAACGTTGCACCTAGTATGAATATTGCGGACAGCCCTGCGAGCCCTGCCTAGGTGAGGTTGGTCATCCACATCTCCAGTTCCAAACTCGGATTCCTTGTGAGCCGAACTTGGTGATGTAAATATGCATCAGAACGTCTGGAGCAAGTGCTGAGATGTTATTATACATATAATGTAGTCAACGTACCCTCACAAGGAGCTCCCCTTTAAATAAGCCATTTGATGCTTGCTCCGGGTCATATATAGTCTTTTGGTACAAAAATGCAGGCCACATATAAGCGGTCACGGGATATTGTGGGTGGTACTCCCTGATCGCTTCACGAACACTAGAATAAAGTAAGAAAAAAACTTCTAATTGTTTGGAGATTGAGCATACCTCGCATCAAGCCAATCATAATCAACTGGACAGAGAAACTTACCCGTTGTATCATAGTTGAAGCCTCTTCCTTGCTTCTCCCCAAGGATGAGGAGGGGTGCTGGATGCGGGTATTGTTCATTGAGCCAGCCAACTACTGATGTCTTCAAGGTGCTAGCATCGTCTCCACGTGCAGCATCAGCACCTTTCCTTAGCTGAACACCTATGTGAGAACCAACAGCTGAACCAGGTACTGTGTGCAAAGTACTCACATCTTGACATGCAACTGCCAGCTGATATCCTTGGGCAGAGGACTTCATGAGTCCCTTGACCAATGGGCACCATTGAACAAGTTTCTTGTAGGAATGAAAGGTGTGCTCCTCCCTGTGATGAGACTTAGCAAAATAACATAAAGTGGTTGATACTTACAGATCAGATGAGGGAAGAGATTCAATCTCGTCACCATTATCCACTAGCATAACACGCCGATTGTGTTCTGCAATCAAGTCGGCGACAGGATCGGTAAGGCTCACAAGCCTGCGAATTGCCTGACCCTCACAGATATGGGAATGAACGCTGCCAAAAACCAACATTGAGAACGGTAGAATACTCTCATAGGCCACGTACGGCGTTTTGATCATTTTGCTAACAAGCTCTGCATTTTTCTCTTCAAGTGCAGAGATATGCCACTTCAAGGCAGAACAAGTTTCGATACTCAGGGCAGTTGGAGGTGGACTCAGAGACATGGGTGAGTGGGAGATAACACCACAAAGATATCAGTGCACCTACTAATAAGCAAATTGTCTGTAGAAGATCCGGTGCAGTGATCTGTGCCAGAGCCCTTTGTGGGAGACCTAGGACCCAGGGATTTGCATGCCCATCTTGCACCGTAAGGCAAAAAAGGAATAGCTTATCTTGTTGCGCAGATGGATCAAACTGTAATGCAAAGGTAATCCCATGGACTTTTAACTATTTTTGGGATGCTGAGCAGTCGAGGGCACCCTTACTAGGTAAAGTGACTTGGCTGCCCCAGAGTGCAGATCATTAGTCCATCATCGCAGTACAGACAGGTGATCAACATGACAAGGTGAGTTTTGTGCTGTCTTGCTACTTCCCCATTGGCCCTGATTCCAAATATGTACATACATTGCCTTCGCACCCACTGACAGCAGATCGTACGTTTCGGGAGTGGGTGGTCCAGAGCCTGCTCCCAAACTGGGGTACCTGTACATACATTGTACTGTACATAGTGGCTTCACCACACAATGAATTGATCCTATGCTTTTTGTAGCATCGCTCACTCATCCCGTCTGAGATATGACATAGATGCATTTATATATCAGATTATACAGTTGTATGGACTCAAGGCACCTTGTTCTCCTCTCGCAATGCAGCTAATATCTCTACTAGAACTTCTGTCTATTTTGTCAGAGCCACTTTCATGTCCCTCTGCAATGCCTTCACCGTTCCTTCCAGGCGATCTGCTCGAGAAGTATATGGACATATGCCATAGTTGAATGGGGCCTGGAGGCAACGGCGCTTAGGAGTGGGGGATGATCTGAACAATGGCATGGAATCCACTCTGCGTGGACTGTTGGTTGACCTAAGTGGATCCCCTGTGCTGACTTGGCACCTTGGTGTCTATTGCGTACTTTAAAAACAGTGAAGTTTATGGGGTTCATTGAAGACATACCTGAGGCAAAGAACCTTCGAGGTCTTCAAACTGTCTTTTCTTCAAGCTTGGAGGACCAAACATGCATTCGGACATGATGTCTGCATTGACACTTTCATTGTCACATTGAGAATTCTATTATAAAACATTAGTATAGAAGTGAAAACAATATCAACATACTGACCAGATTGTAGATATACCGACCATTTTTGTCGAGAGGTGCGCCTTGTCCTACACCCCCCCATCTGGGTTGACCGTCATCATCATACGACATGTCAGAAGCAGCGTCGGGAGGTGGCGAAGACCGTGGAGTCCTCCAACCAGGATCACCAGGGAATAAGTGCGGAGGGTTCCACCTATAAGGCATCATTATGGGGATGTGCTCTGGTGTGATAACATACCTGTTAACCCAGATGATCTGCCTCATCTTGGAGGTCATTTATTCTCTGCCTTCCCTGTCGGATCATTGCTGTCAGCCTCCATATCTGTGGCTGAACAGGGTCAAAAGACTCAGACTTACGTGCTAGTTCCATGACGTAGAGGGACAGTCTTCGGAGGCAGTTGATGTCTGAATTTGAATGGTGGTGAGCACGGAGCATCTAGTAGGAACGTGTGTGCACCGTTAGCATCCCCATCTCCATATGCAGTACTCTGGGCCTCTGCAAGGCGCAGCGCAATGACTATGTGAACGGGTGGAGAGTTTTACATGCCCGTTTGACACTAGTCTGGTCACCAGACTGTGCTAACTCAGAAGGTTCTACAAAGAAGCGGATGCGAGTTGATAATCATTGAGAGTTACATCACCTCACGCAGTATGGTGAGCGGCCAGGTTGAACAGCTACTCTATGGCATACCGCCAGCCCTACCCTTGCTTCTCACCTTATCCCGTCTCTCCGACTTGCTTGCTGCTTGGACATAGATTACTGCTTTTGATCCTGTCAGCAAGCTTTCGGACCACTGTCACTACGTACCACTTTTATATACACTCCTAGCACTCAGTGGGTGGCCTCTGCTTTTGCCCTTTTGCATCGCATCTTCGCAGTTCCCTGTTAAATTTTAAAGCCATCATTATGTCTCGTTTCATTCTGTCCCTACCTCTCCAGGAGTTTCGGCATTTGTAGGTGACCTCAGTCATTTTGTGGCCAGTTTCCTTGAGCTGTCCTGCATAGCTAGTAGTTAATCACTCAGATAAATCATCAAATTTTTATATGGTGTACCAAATCATCATTCTCACTACTTTGTGCTTGCTCCATGACGTGTGTTGTGAGTTTCCTACTAACCCAAGAATCGGGGTCTTGTGCGTGGGCACATATCACCATTTCTCGCACCGCAGGATCTTCCTGATTTTCGTATTCCGCACCTAGACCGGCGTTCATCCTAGTATCTGTTTGAAACAGCCCCAGGATGATTTCTGCCACACTGTCATTAAATGACGATGATCGAGAGCTATGACGAGATGAATAGAAGGCCTGGGTGAATGAGTGGTTGTCCTTTCGTGAGTCCCCATCGATCCAAGTAGTAGATCTGTCTGTGTCCAAGGCAGAGATGTCCTCGTTGGCTGACATTGTTGGCTACTGCCAGCTGGGGGCTCCTCAGTATTATAGTCCCCTCCCACACTGATTTCTTCATAGCCCTCCTGCCGGTGAGCGGTCCGAATCTCCTGCTTCACGTCTTTATGCTGTTTACAGGGTCAAAAAACTAGATTCACAGTGCCACAGGAATGGAACAATCTCTACGGGCACAAACCCCACACTGAATTACATGGCCCGGATCAAAGAAACGACAGCTTACGTTTGTTTATAGCAGAGCAGGCACTAGGCTTGAAGCCTATCTGATCCACTGCCGCTGCTGGAAAAATACTCATGAGTGAGTGTGGGCATGTCTCTGGTCTGTACATCTAATCTGTATCTCACTTATCATACTTTCAATGAGCATCTGATTCACTCCTGACACCTCTACAATGGACGGTTGCTTCAAATGTGGGACGTGTCACAGTGCAGGCGAGCGTTCAGCTCAAGTTGGGCACTCCATCAGCATCGCTCCAAATGCACCTTGTATCAGCAAGCATTCATGTCCCGTGCAGACCTGTGAAGCAAACGCCTGTCAAGTAGGACGAAGGCCTGACCACAACAACTTGAAAGTAATGTTAGTGAAGTAATGACACCTAGTATAATACTGAGGATACTCACTTTGTTAACCCGGATGGCAGGGCATTGATGGATCCAACCTCCACTCAAATAATATCGAAACTCGAGTTCTGCCGATGCCTCCCCCCTCTGGCATGATGCCTATTATGGAGACCAGCGATGCTAGAGCCATTAGCATAGTTCCCGATCGCACCGAGACACCATTGCCTGACCCAAATCCATCTGGTCGCCCTGTTCGGTCAAGACATCTACCAGCATGGTTCAGGGACATACTTCCGGAGCCATCTCTTCCCTCTTTGATTGCTTCAGAGGAACCGCCATCTTGTACTGCGTCATGGATACCTTGTGTCATTCTCCACGTCTTTGATTCCTTTCGCACCTCTTTCAATATATTTGGTATTGCCCGCGATTACCGTCACCGGCCATCGTATGATCCTGACACATTCCTGACTGTTGAGAGCAACTCTCAAATAATGCAATCGATCACCCATCCGGCGACTTGTTGAGCACAAGCCCCACAAACTCATCGCTTCCTCCAGCACCTCCCTGGCCCTGGGAGAATATGGGTGTCTGGCGAGTTATGACATGGATGATGACTGGTAGCAGGCAGAAGTCTGAGGCTGAGGTCACTCACCTTGTTGACGAGGTTATCAACTCAGGCAAATTCGATTCCTGCCATTTTGATGATTTCAATGCTCATACTAACATGAAATGGTTCGATCGATCAGAGGGTGTTGTGGATGCGCATACCTCTGTCCTACACCAGGATGGTTGGAGGGAAACCCCAGTAGATATCTCAGTGCCCGCTCAAGAGCAGAATCTGAATGGAAATGGACGAAATTTCACAATTCCGGGGCTATTTCATCGCCCCCTTACCCATGTCATTTATGCTGTCTTTGCTGGAGCGGTTGCAAAGTCCTTTCATCTGGTCCCATTCCGACGTATCTGGAGATCACCCATCACGGGTCAAGAGAAGTGTATCTACAATGAATTGTACACATCGGACGCATGGATTGATGAATATGATAAGCTCCAGAAACAAAGGCGGAGCAACGGATGCAACCTAGAACACGTAATCGCTGGGCTGATGTTTTGGTCAGATGCAACCCACCTTGCTCAGTTTGGTAATGCGTCTGCCTGGCTGGTTTATCTGTTCTTCAGGAACCAGTCAAAATATGACTGAGCACATCCCTGTTCAGGGACATGCCATCCTATTGCATTCATTCTGACTGTTAGTCAACATTCATTTGTTCTATGTAACTTCTCAAATCTAACTATCTTATTCACGCGATTAGCTTCCAGAGAGCATAACCCAGCTTGTGTCCAGTATCACGAATAAACGGTGCATCAAGGACATCTTGACACACTGCAAGCGTGAACTCTTTCATGCGGTATGGAAGGTTCTGCTTGATGACGAGTTCATTGAGGCCTACCAGAATGGTATTGTTGTCAAATGCTATGATGGTAGGTACCGTCGGGTATTTCCTCGTATATTCACCTACTCTGCAGATTATCCTGAAAAGTATGGATTTTTACATTTGTGTTCATATTACTAAACCATTCTAGGGTGCTACTTGCTGCAATTCGTGATAAGGGAATTTGTCCCTGTCCACAATGCCTCGTCCCAAAGACGGAATTCCACCATCTTGGACGACTATTTGACTCATCATGTAGGATATCTCGACTGCATATGTATATGCGGGATAAGGTCTCAGCTGCACACACCACCATCTACAAGCTTGGTTCACCGGTCAAGGGTGCAGTGCCCGAGGCACACCTCAAGGCTATGTCCTTAGTACCTACATTTGTAAGTACTCTCTGGACATATATCGGGCCAACTCTACATCTTGTGCACAGAATGCAATTGCTGACACCCTCGGTTCCCTTGGCTGTGATGTCTACCACCTGCTTGTTGTTGATATTTTGCATGAGTTCGAGCTAGGGATTTTCAAGTCGGTTTTCAGGCATCTGCTGAGGATACTTTACGCTATCGATCCTAGCATGATTTCAACTCTAAATGATAGGTGTGTTTTACCTGTGATCTGTCTGGTAGCTCCTGGAATACTTAGTGTTATATCTTTATTTGGGAGGGGTGCGATTGGACAATTCCCCCCAAACATTGCCGAAGTTCAACAATGTCCTGCTCGACACTTTGAGAATGTCCTTCAGGTATCATCCACAATTCAATAGATATTATAATTCTAGCTTACTTTGCTATTTCTCGCAGTGTGCAATACCTGTATTCAAGTCATTATTCCCCTGTGAACATGACAAGATTATACAGGGCCTCCTTTTCCGACTTGCAGAGTGGCATGCGCTTGCCAAACTACGTCTTCACACAGATGAGTCTCTCGAGTGTCTCAACAGCGTCACCAGATTACTCAGCTCTCAGCTAAGAAAGTTCCAAGACTCCACATGCCACGCTTTTCGTACCATGGAGTTACCCACTGAAACCGCAGCATGCTGGCGGCGCAAGAGCAGGAAACTGGATGCTTCATGCAATGTCATGCAGTCTGGCCCCCGTTTGTTGAATGAGTGTAACTCATCCACTACCCTTTTACTGTAGTACGCACTTAGTTACCTTTTATGGTAATATTACGTAATCATGTACCTACGGTTTCACACTCAGACTACTGAGTTTGAATAAGTCTCTTGACTCATAACCATCACCTGAGAGCATCCCAACAGCCTCAAGCACTCTATGTAAGTCCTATTAGCCATCCTCTGCAGCTACTAGGGTCCTGTTCAACACCATTTGAAGTCATTTAACCTTGCTACATACAAGTTGCACGCCCTAGGTGACTATATATCCACTATTCGTCTTTTTGGAACGACAGATTCATATACAACTCAGATAGTAAGTAGTATAAAATCCATCACTATATTTAGCCAGTGCAATACCGAGTTCCAGGGAGAGTTTGCCCATTGTCGCATCAAGCAATTTTACTGAAGTACAAACAAGCAGATGCCCGTAGAACAAATCGCGAGGCAAGAAAGGAGATATACCCGGGTCCAATGCCAATACGACGCACACCTCAGACTGGATATCTGCGAGAACTCCATGCAGAGGGATACTGCCCCAGGTCTAGTCCCACTCGAACTGCACCATCGGTTGTCAGATGCACCAGTAAATGCTTTTAACCTTGCCCAATTTCTTCAAAGTTCCCCAGATGACCTGGCTCTACAGGTGCGTCCTCGTTCATCAGTATGTACTGAAGCCAGGTCACTCTAATGTCACCAACTCTAGAACTTCATCCCTAAGCTCAAGGATCATCTTCTGTCACGGCTTATGAACCTTGAGTATGATGGTGACAAGCATGTGTTTTCTAGCAAGGAACGGGACTCCATACGATTTGTTAATAACCTCAACAGTGTCCTCTCACCCAAGCGTTTTCAAGTCAACTACACAACCTACGATATGCGCCGCGACCATGACATATTGTACCCTGGGAAAGGCTCAACCGTAATGTTACTCTCACGAGAGGAAGGTCCAAATGCCCATCCGTTCTGGTATGCCCAAGTCCTAGGGGCATTCTTTATTGCAGTTGAGTATATGGGCACTAAATGGAGAATGGAGTCGCTGTGGGTTCGTTGGCTTGGAGTCATGCCCGGTCACCATTGGGGATTCAAGAATGCTCGTCTTCCTAAGATTGGCTTCATTCCCTCGGACTCAGGCACTGCATTTGGGTTCATTGACCAGCCTTTGCTGACGGTCACACCAACTCCTTACTCCATCATGGTCCATCAGTTGCTTGGGAGGGTGATGACACTGACGATTGGGCAGCTTACTACGTCAACATGTGAGTTCATTTACTCAGTACTTTGGCTAGCCTGACACCATTCCCAGCTTCGTGGATCATGACATGTTCACTCGATACATGAGCTTTGGTGTTGGACACCATGCCCAATACCAGGTCTCGACTTCAGCAAACGGCGCCGCTCATGTTTGTAGCACCACGGGGATACGGGATCCCTCCAATGAGAGTGATGAGGAACCTATCGACGGTATGACTGAAGATCCTCACAGAGTGGCCATAGGCAGAGATCTTGAGGGTGATAGGTGTGACGATGAGGTATCCGAAGATAACGAACTTGATGACACAGACGACAACTTATCAGCAATGGATGATGAAGGCAGTGATGGCACCTCTGTATTCGAGTTCTAACATCTTCATTGTGAAATAGTACAACCATTTCCGTGTCTACTCGACTTCACGCTTTCCTCTTCGTTGATAGAGGATGTAGGTAGGATAGGGCTGGGACCAGCAAAGTCCTTGTAAACTATATCTTCAAACCCTGCAAGAACGATGGGATCAACGTTTAGTCTCTACTTTTCAGAGCACCAATGCACCAACACATTTCTATTTCTATCTGGTTGATCACCTTAAGCCACAGCAGAAGCGGCGAGGGTAACCAACGAGTACAATTTCAATCTGTGTGAGGCATGCTTATCAAAAGAGGCAACTGAAAGACTCATCGAAGGTAATCTTTGGGGTCCACAGCGGTCACCGTCCAGTGGAACAACTTAAGAGTCACCAGATGAGAGCTGCCCCCATGCCTCAGGCACGTTGACTATCGAATCCCAAGGCCATGGTTGGTTCTAACAGCACAGGGAGAATAACCAATCAAGGCTCCCATGCTAATATCAAAGGTTGGGATAGATGCACGCTACTGCCTTTGCAGAGGGCCTTTCTCTGATGGGACCAATATCTGAACATATTGTGAGACCAGAAGCACTGGGGAGGGATCTTGTAATACAAACAGTCGACAGCGCGGGCGGGAAATGGCAGGGTAGCTGTATTGTAAATCCAATTTTCCAGCCCCCTCGGTTGATTGCACAGATCCCGGCTTTTGTTCATAACAATCTCAGACTTTCATATTGCAGTCGAATATTGCGACCTCCTTATCAAGTAGTTATAAGCCATCTGTCCTTACGCAGACCAGACAGACTAACTCCCATGATGGATACATTAGGCAGGCAGATTATGAAGGCTTTATAATACATCCACCTTCGAATAAATAATTTCCACTGATGAGTCACTTGATAAAATATATTGAGGGCATTATAACACAGTTCCAGTAGAGTAATAACCTGAATATGTTTTATCCCCATTTGGCATCCAACCAAAGTGTTAGCACGGTCTTAACACTACAAAGAGTAGAGTCAGTAGTCAACACTGTCTGTGACACTTTGAACCATTGTCATGGTCAGCGTAGCCCAGCGTCTGCTGCTGTGAATCAGTGTCCCCTGTGACGCTGATGTGGACATTTTTGACAGTGTGATGTAGCGTCATGGACACTCCTACTCCAGTGTCAATCTCAACGTCCGAGACGTTCATCAGACATGTTCTCTCAACTGTCGAATAGTGTTCTATTCACTTTTAGACACTGTCCGAGGTATCGACATGTTCTGATCCCTCAGCACTTCAGTTTGCACCAATGGCATATATGCAACACAAAACAATAGCAATACATTGCAACAAAATGTATTGTACATGCTTAAACCACCTGCTTACTGTTCGAGGACCCCAACCATCAGTACCAGCGCAGTGAATAGTTGGTGATGAAAGCAATATTGAACAATTTCCTAAAGCGCTTGTTCAGCAATGCGAAGAATATGGAGAGGTACGTGGGAAGAACAGAGCAGCATCAACAAACTCACAAATGTCTTGAGGTGTACGTTTGGGGAGCAAGGGAAGGGTGTTGAGCATCAGATAGAGCGATGACAACGACTGTGCAAGCTGGTGAGCATCTGGAGCTGTCAGATATGATACACATGCCTGAAGCATGGTGAATTGAACGTGCAGTGAGTTGGACACGCAGTGAGTCGGACCTTTTCACGATTAGCAGGGTCAAACACGATAAGAGTGTATCATAGGACGTACGTTGACCCTGTAGGCATCCGAGAACCCCTTTGAAAGACAGAGTATGCGTTAGTTTGTAGATTAATGGCTTCAGTTGTACCTAAATCATTGAAAACGCACGCATATATCCACTGAAAAGGCTTGAAACACCACCTACCTAATGAATAACCTTTTCAATCAAGCGATTATTGCGTTGGTGTGACTTATCGTGCGATGTGCGCTGCTGTTTCACATCTTCGTTTCCTGGATAGATACTGTATGTGTCAGCAAGGTTATCAATCGAGATATCACATACAAACGAGAAATTCAAATTTCTGTGTCCTTTGAGTGACTTTGTACGGCTGGCTCGGTTTTGGGAGCGTTGGTGTGATGAGCGGGATGATAGAGTTCTCGGCAATGGAGTGTTTGGTAGATCGTCTCAGTCACGTGCATGTCACCTGACACCAATGCCCCAAACTTTGGACTTAGTTGATGTGGTGCTGAGCGGTTACCTTATATGGTAAGTTGCGGCTCACCATCCGCTCAGTTTCTTGAATTGAAGGGGCCTGAGACTCTATCTCATCACACTTGTGTTTCACAATCCTAGATCGCTTACCCCTGTTCTGTACACAATGTAAATTCTATCCCAATGTTTCTGTGAGCCTGATTCAACTTTTACATCCGCCGCCCAACTTGTTGTGCACACCTTGTGTGCTAATGTTGTTGTCTATTTAGCTTGTGCACGTGCTCAGAGTTCGGATGTTCATAGGGTCCACTTGGGGGAAGTGCCGTCTGCAGGGCGACGACGGCATCAACCTTGCTCAGCAAGCACTCTTAGTTCGTACAGGAGCGCGTTATGAAAGTTTGGAGGCAGCCGGGGATGATAATCCAATCAGAATGATCACGTTCGACGACGGATGGCAATACAAATACAAACGTCGAGGATGAATTCGGTAGTACAGATACATGAGCCAGTTAGAGGTCGCCGGCGAGCAGTTTGAAAG
>JBBPTJ010000622.1:0-11916 GCA_038094035.1 Pulveroboletus aff. ridleyi
GTACTCTGAATCACCTAAGGGAATATTAGAACTTTGGGAGCATATAAAGGTGGGATGGTACAAGATCAGGGCTGCCCAATGTCAGGAGTTGATTGAAAGTATGCCTAGAAGGATTAGAGAGGTTATTTAGGCCAAGGGAGGATATACTTCATACTAATTTATATATCCTTGATATCAGCAACAAAACTGACCCAATAAGTACATCTGTTTAATATGGGAATATCTCCTGAAATAGCAAGGATTAGCTAAGCAATGTATATATGTTTGGAAAGCCCTTTATTAGGGCTTTCTACCAAGGGTAAGGTTTAGGGGTCTTCATTTAGTAGTTCTCTAGATATTAGCTCAACAATCAAAATAATGCAAACATTGGGTCAGTTTTGTTGCTCACTGTATAAGTTGTTTTCTCAGAGATGTTGTAGTACTTCGCGGACTAGCGCTTTGTGTTCTTCTTTTGTGTTCTTCTTGATAAATATCATCATGTCATCCATATAGATAATGAGGAATGCATATTGGTCTGAGAATATGTCGTTCATCATATTCTGGAAAGTTGGGGGTGAGTTAGTGAGGCCAAAGTACATGACTGTCAGCTCATAGGCCCCTATTGGCGTTACAAACGCTGCTTTCCATTCGTTGCCTTCTTTGATGTGGACGTTATTGTAGCCCCAGCATAGATCCATTGCTGTAAACATGTCTGTACCCTTGAGGCGATCTATAAGTTGTGAAATGAGTGGCAAGGGGTATGCATTCTTGATGGTCCCTTCGTTTAAATATCTATAGTCCATGACGAGGCGTTTTTTACCGTCCTTTTTTGGGATGAAGAATACTGGGAACATTTGTGAAGACTTGCTCAGTCGGAGATATCCCTTCTTGACTTCCTTGTCGATGAAAGTCCGTACTTCTTCCAACTCCATGTTGGATAGAGGAATAACTCTCCCCTTCCTTGGAATGAAGTCAGGCTTGAGATCGATGGCGTGATCCCAGTGTTTCTGTAAGGGCATGTGATTGGATTCCTGCTCCGAAAATATGTCAAGAAAATCATGATAGGCCGCTGGGACCTTTTCGGCTACTCCGTCTTCGATGACACGAAGTTTAAAGCTGAAATACCCATTTCGTTGAGACTTATAGTTGTCACAATCTTCTGTACAATGAGTGAAGTTGATTTTCTTCTCGATCCAGTCGATTTCGGGATTATGGTGAGTGAGCCAGTTGTAGCTGATGATCATTTGGTTTGAGCCCAGCTCGACGATGAAGGCATTGATCTTCTTGTGATGATCCTGTAATGCTGCCACGAGTTCAACTCGATGAGTCACTTTTCCGGCCTTGCCCAGGGTACCATTGGCATTAAATACTTGAATCTGTTGTACAAGAGGAATCATATTAACTTTGTTTTTGGTGCACCACTTGCAGTCAATGAAGGTGTTGACGGCGCCACTATCAATTAGTGCTTTAATGTTATCATCTTTTTATACTTGACCCATGGAAAAGAGGACGGCCATGTCCACCGTGAATTCTCCACCACTGATCATTTCTTGTGTAGGGATTTTGTTAAGGTTAAGGTCAGCACAATTATTCTTAAAAAGGGAATTAAGCACGCTATATTTATTGTCTGGTGCCGAGCTCTGAAGAGACCCCCCTACAGACATGTCAGAATCTATTAAAGATTTCAGCACCTGGCTGATTGTCCTAACTGGGAAATCTCTGTCAGTGCACTCCGAGAGTTCAGCTACAGGCTCAGTGCCAGCTACGGGAATTTCTCCCTTGAGCATGGTCAACAAGTCGTCTACACCTACCACTCTCATACCGGCGCGCCCAGAGTCCAGCCTACTTACTGGTACAGGATTAAATAATGCCACATCTATCGGCTCGAAACCAGATCATACAAAACTTTCAACGGTATCACCGCAGTCCAAATGTGAAGTAACTAATTTTTTGATGTTTTCTAGTTTTATTCTTTTTTCTTTTGTTTTGTCCAGCTTGCTAGGTGACACCCTACCATTGACTAGCTGCTTCCTTTTAAAGCCTCGGATGCTTTTGTCCTGGCTTCAGTTTTGAAGACATCGGCCCAGTAGGCACGAGCTTCATCCAACATATACTCCTGTCAGGAGGAGGTTGCCACATGGGCTTTGGTTTCAGGCAGAGTTTCGGAGACGACTGCCCACATCTCAGTATAGTACCCGTCCTTGTCAGGTACCCAAGCTTGGCACATAATTTGAACTGGCGCTCAGTTCCTTTCTTGTGCTGGGTTGTACAGTTTCTTCAGGAGCCGGCAGTCCCATCGAATGTGGCCTGGCTTGCCACAATTGAAGCACGTGCGGGTATCAGGGGGCCCCTGCACTGCCCCTATCTTCATGGGAGCTCCCCTTCCTGGTTACATCCCATATTGGGTAAACCGCTGGTTAGGCAGTGGTCCTTTTGGCGCGTTGTATCTCTGCGGTCTGCCGTACCGCCTTGGTTGGAATCTGTGTTTGATTTCCGCAGATTCAAATGAGCGACCGACTTTATAATAGGCGTCAATTAGCTCAAAAATGTCATTTTCCACCGACATATGCAGGTGGACTTGCATGTATACACGAGCATCCACTGCTCGCTTAAGAATTTCAATGCTGTGACCATTGTCGATCTTGGCTTCTTTAAAGAGTATCTCAAAGGTCTGGAGAAACTTGTCGATGGGGCAGCCCTGCTGCTTGAGCCTGTTGATTTTTTGCAGTGACTCGTGTGCGAGCACATCAATTTGGAAGTGCTCCCTTATTTCCTTTTGGAGCTCCTTCCAGTTGGGCCACATGTCGTCACCATGGGGGTATCCTAAAGAGGTGCCTGATTTGCTGGTGACATCCTCTATTTCTCTGTCACAGTATTCTTCGAGTTTTAATCTCGCGTAGGAGGCTGCGTCGCCCTCTATGCGAGACAGGACTGCTACGGTCCAGAGTTTATCAGTCTCCCAGTTCTGGAGGGAGATCCATACTTTCAGGTTGGTGAACCAGACCCGAAATTTGCTTCATGTGCCATCCCATTTGCTGGGATCAGCGACTTTCTTTGCTAATGTGGCTGGGCTATCAGCCTTCTCCTTCAGGAGAGCCCTGAGGAGGTCCTTGAGATCGTCGGGGTCTATTTGCGATGACGACATCGCTTCTTGGGGGGGAGGCTGAGGTTGGTGGTTTTTAAACTTGAGCTGGTAGGGCTCCTCGGTGACTTGGGGGAGTGCTTCAAGCAAGCCCTCAAAAGAGGGAGACTTGCAGAGTTGTGTATGTGCCTGTTCTGGAGAACCAGGCACCAAATCTTCGAAGAGGGAAATTTTGAAATCCTATCAGTCCTTACTCACCAGTATCTTTCAACTGATATCTGGGAATGCTTGCGGGGGAGGAAGTTGGGTGATGAGGAAAGGGGTAGTCCACTGGCAGCTAATCTTCTTCAACAGTTTGCTTTGGACGGTGTGGGTTCTATCAAGGGATAACGAGGAGTGTCATACGCGTATTGTGCGCTGATGGCGGATGTCACAGGTATTCTGCGAACCTGGTAACCTCAAACCACAGAGGTTACACCCTAGTGCACTTTGGGCAAGAAGCAACTTTATCCGTATTTAATACACCAGACGAGCATGTATGCAAGCTGATAAGGGTGCTATGCCCAGGCCTGTCACGTGGTGCCTCTGTGCTATGTCCCTTATGCCTGGGCCTGGCAACCGTATACAACAGATTTGCTTTCTTTCTTAATCCGGAGTTCCTGATAGGGACTATGCACCCGATCTCGATATCTTCAGCGACAAGATGCTACATTCACCCTGAGGGCGGTATAAATAGCTTTAACCAAGTGTTGCGAACGCTGAGAGCGACACACCACCGGCCTCAGCTTCACAGGCTATTACCGAGCCTGGCGAGGTAAGAGAGAAGGAAGGCGAGCTCAAGCACACCAATCACCCATAAGGTAGTGGGATAACAAGTGGTCAAAGCTGGGGACGCCAGCTGCAACACTTGGGTTTATATACTATGGAGTACAGTGCACGGACCATAGGGTCCATGGGATAAACTACTATACATGGCTAGTTAAAGTACACGGATGTGAGAGAGTTCCCACCAGAGTTGACAGAGATTAAAAGGGTGTGCCAGTCATGAGGCATGATGTCATATGATATCATGGTCTGGGCCCAGGTCATGTGATAGGTCACGTGACCGAGAAAAGAAAGGGGTCTGAAGGTGGTTCGTAACAATAGCTACCTTCTCTAGTGATTCTAACATGGAGTTCATAATAAAAACTAGAAGTCACCATACAATGGGCCTGGAGAACCCATGATATTACCCCATCTAACCTTATCAATGACATTCTCAATGTTGGTGGATTCAGGTGATGGTGCATGAGGTGGAGGGACCAGGATGGAATATCCCAAGGTCCTATGATGGTATAGGTTGTGATAGATTGCCTGAGCCAGGGAATAATTGTTATGAACCATCTTCACACCCCTTCCTTTCTTCATCACTTGACTGGTCACATGACTGGGCCCAGACCATGACATCATATGATGTCATGCCTCATGGCTGGTACAGTAGAAGTTCTTATAGTGCATAGCGTCGGGGAGGCCATTGTCCCGATGCACCATTAGAAATATGTACTCAGAGATTAATGTGACATAATGTGATCTGTGACAGTAATGTCACACTACTTCGCTCCGCTACCGAACCACTTGCGCAAGCTCGACTGCTGCAAACCCGCACCCTCTATTTTCCTCAGTTCAATCCGAAACTGCCTCAAACGTCGGGAGAGATCAGCTGCACTTTCCGGTGTGCTGTGAGTGATAGATGCCTTCTCCAGCTTTGCTGTCATCTCAATCAATTCCCTAAGACCCAATTCAGCTTCCTTTGGGTCGTCTAGGTCCTCTTCGTCCAATTCAACCTCGATTACCTCCCCACGTTTGACAGCCTCTTCATGCTTTACCTGGGCGATGATCTCATCATCTCCACCCTCAAACCTGTAATTGGAATCTCCCACTTCCCTCTCTTCGATTGGATTTAGCATTTCTTCCATGGTAAGTGGCGTTCCGATGATTCGCTTGCGCTTCGCAAGGTCATTGACAGCAGTTGACAGATCTTGTTCAGCTTCAATGAGCTGTGCCAGGGGAGTAAGAGCAGGCTCCATCTCCTGCCGATCGGTAGTAGATGTTAGCGTGAGCTGGGCAAGACGGCAGTTGAAAATCTTCAGCGTAAATATATCGAGCCCTTCGAGAGCTTTTAACATGTCCTTTTCTGCATCCATGACGACTTTTAGCACTGGATCCCATTCGGCTGCATGGAATCGATCTCCAAGAGTGTCGTGAAGCTTGCGCTCTGCTTGTGGCAGTGAGTATTCGTCAGATGTTGCAAACGTTCTTATAACCATCCAGGCACTTATGTCTGCCATCGGTGAGGAATGAGAGGGTGCTGCAGTGTCGTTCGCAGGGCTGTGAGCATTCATTTCCGTTTCCAGTTGGATTTTTGTGTGATTTCAGCAGTTTACGATCGTTTTTTGTTGCACGTTGTGCCAAGCCTCCGTTACAAGCATCATGGCCTCGAGTAAGTCGATCTTGTATATCTCCCTTTCTCCTGCTGCGTCAAGTTCAATGGCTCTGCAGCAAAAGGCTTTCCGGTAAAGAGCCTTTACAGTACGGATGATACCAGCATCATCTGGCTGAACATACGAGGTAAGATTGGGCTTGAAGTATTCAAGATTGATATTTCGTGGCTGGTAGTCGATGTAGTGCCCTGAAAAATTGTCAAGAAGGAGGCAAATATGCCTGTTCTGACGACGCATGGTCATGTCAAGTGACTTGACCCAACTGTACCATGATAAATATTGGTTCGTAGCGTTATAACAGTATCCTTACTCTTCGAAGATCACTTTTGTCATCCAGGCTTTGGTGTTATTACGATAATAAAGCCCATATGCTCCTGCAGATTTCTTCTTGAAGCAGCGAGGATTTTGATATTTTCCAATGAAGAGAAGTGGCAGTTTCTCGCTACCATCGGCATTACATGCCAATCCCATAGTGATCCGAAACTTGTCCTTTTTTTTCCCGCTCATCTGCTGTGTTGCAAGACCACGGTCGGGTGGTGCACTGAAACTGATCAGTCTCTTTAAACCTGCTATACGATAGGATAACTTACAATGCAAAAAGACTTGTCTCATCAAAATTGAAACGGTCTCGCAGAGCAAACTTAGCTAAGACAGTTCCAAGACGAGCTCTCTCAGCTTTAACAGCAGTCAAGTCGACAGAGGCAGCCTCGCCATGTCTACGAAACTCCTTAATACCATAGGCCTTTTTGAACTTTGGAATCCACCCATCACCCTGCAATTGCTCCTCCTCAGGAACACCTAAGCTTGTTTCGAACTTTGTGCGCTTGGCTGCAAGCATTGGGCCATTAACTGTCTCACCCTTTTCTTCCATATGCTTAACCCATAGGAACAGAGCATGATCAATGTCAGGTCGGGTGACAATGCGCTGCCATTTCATTGATAATGCATTCGGAAACTCGTGAGCTCATGCCTCAAGCTTCTTGCGCTCCCTAAGTCGGCGTGACAATGTTGACTGATCAAATTTAAGAGATCCTTCGGCACAAGTCTTGAAATGGTTAACAATTGCATCCTGGGAAAGGCTGGGATGTGCATCAATGTATGCAAAAACAGTTAACCAATCATGCAGAGTAAGATTGTTTCTCTGATGTGACTGAAGAGGTTGTGCTGAGGTTTGGGGAGTATTTTTGTCTGTGGGTGCTCGGGGTTTACGAGGCTTATATGGAGCATGGTCGGCACGAGGCTTGCGTTTGAGCTGTGGTTCGGCAGGCATGGGAACTGTTGCAAAGAAGCTCTGGATTTCTCCGAATGGCGACATGGTAACATGTTTAGATAATGTGACTGATCTACCCCCATGCCTGCAAAGATGTAATCTAATAGTACATAATTCCACCTAAACTCTCATGTATTATGGGAAATGCGAAACTTCAGGTCTTTTGGGCCTCCCCAAGCTGGTTCCAGCTCAAAGTTCATGTAAAATTAGAATTATGCATAGCAGGGTCATGCGTTATAAGAACTTCTACTGTATGCCTCTTTAATCTCCATCAACCCTGGTGAGAACTCTCTCATGACCATGTACAGTAGTCTACCCATGTATAGTAGTTTATCCCATGGACCCTATGGTCTGTGCACAGCCCTCTGTACTATATAAACCCAGGTGTCTCAGCTGGTGTCCCCAGCTTTGACCACCTGTTGTCTCTGTACAATAGTGTGAGCTTGAGCCTGCCTCCTCATCTTCCCCTTGCCAGGCTCATAGAAGCCTGTGAAGCTGAGGCCAGTGTGATGGTCATCATCGATTCGTAACACTTGGTCAAAGCTATCTACACTGCCCTTGGAAGAATATGCCATCTTGTTGGCAAAATAATCAAGATCAGGTGACAAGGGTTCCCCATCAGAAGAATCAAGCAAGAAATAAAGTCTGTATTGTGTGGCTGCTGGGTCCAGGCATAAGGGACATAGCACAGAGGCACCACATGACAGGCCTGGGCATAACACCCTTACCAGTTTGCATATACGGTCATCTGCCATGTTAAATAAGGATAATGTTGCTTTTTGCCCAAAGTGCACTAGGGTGTAACCTCTGTGGTTTGAGGTTACCAGGTTCGTGGAACACCTGTGATGTCCATCGTTAGCGCATGATATGCATATGACACCTCTCATTATTGAGAGTCTACCCCTTTGATGGAACCCACACCATTCAAATCAAGCTATTGAAGAAGATCTAGCTGCCAGCAGACTTCCCCATCCCCCATCACCTGACCTCTTCCCCCTGCAAGCGTCCCCAGACATCAGTTGAAAGATACCAGCAAGTGAGGACTGTAGGATTCCAAAATTTCCCTCTACAGTGATTCAGTGCCTGGTTCTCTGGAACAGGCACATTCACAACTCCGCAAGTCCCCCTCTTTTGAGAGCTTGCTCAAAGCACTTCCAAAAGGAGGACAGTCCCTCTGCAATTACCAAGAAAGTTGCCAATCCTGGCAAGTGGGATGGTAACTGTGACAAATTCTGGGTGTGGATCACTCAAATTAAAGTCTGGGTCTTGCTCCAAAACTGGGGCTCAGACAAACTTCGAACCATCACAGTCCTATCACATATGGAAGGAAATGCTGCCTCCTATGCAAGACTAAAGCTCGAGGAGTACTGTGACTCTGAGATCAAAGAGGCAACCAACAATGCAGGAACAAAGTTGGGCTACCTCCGCAGAGATGAAGCGTGGCCTGAATGGAAGGTCCTTCAAAAGGAAATAAGGGACCATTTCCAAATTGACGTGCTGGCGCATGAATCTCTACAAAAGCTTAACCGGCTGTAGCAGCAGGGTTGCCCTGTCAACGAATTCTTACAGAGCTTTAAGGTGCTCTTCAAGGAAGCTGAGATTGACAATGGTCACAGCATCGAAATCCTCAAGCAGGCAGTGAACACCCGCATCTATATGCAAGTCCACCTACATATGTTGGTAGAAAATGACATCTTCAAGTTGATCAATGCCTACAGAAAGGTAGGCCAATCATTTGAATCTGTGGAAATAGAATGCAGGTTCCAACCAAGGTGCTTCAGCAGGGCGCAACAATTTAACCCACCTAAGGGATCACCACCTAATCAGCAGTTTATGCAATACAGGATGCAACCTGGAAGGGGAGCTCCCATGGAAATTGGGGCAGTGCAGGGGCCCCCAGATACCCACACATGCTTTAACTGTGGCAAACCAGGCCACATTCAAAGGGACTGCCAGCTCCCTAAGAAGCAATTTAATCCAGCATGAGACAGGAACCAAGTGCTGGTTCAAAATATGCACCAAGTATGGGTACCCAATAAGGATGGGTGCTACACTGAGATGTAGGCAGTTGTCTCCAAAACTCTGCCCGAAACCAAGGCCCATATGGCAACCACATCCTCCTGACAGAACTATATATTGGACGAAGCTCATACCTACTGGGCTGATGTCTTCAAAACTGAAGCCAGGACAAAAGTATCTGAGGCTTTAAAAGGAAGCAGCTAGTCGACAGTAGGGTGTTGCCTAGCAAGCTGGATAAAACCCAAGAAAAAATTAGAAAATTAGAAAACATCAAAAAAATAGTTACTGCACATTTGGACTGTGTTTCTCCTGCTGAAAGTTCTGTACAATTACGATCTGGTTTCAAGCCAACAAGCACGGCATTATTTAATCATGTACAAGTAAGTAGACCGGACTCTGGGCACACCAGTACAAGAGTGGTAGGTGTAGATGACTCATTGACCATGCTCAAGGGAGAAATTCCTGTAGCTGGCACTGAGCCTGTAGCTGAACTCTTGGAGTGCACTGACAGAGACTTCCCAGTTAGGACAATCAGCCAGGTGCTGAAAACTTTAATAGATTCTGATATGTCTGTAGGGGGGTCTCTTTGGAGCTTGGCGCCAGACTATAAACATAGCATGCTTAATTCCCTTTTTAAGAATGAGTGTGCTGACCTTAACCTTAATAAAATCCCTACACAAGAAATGATCAGTGAAGGAGAATTCACAGTGGACATTGCTATCCTCTTCTCCACAGGTCAAGTATAAAAAGATGATAATATAAAAGCACTAATTAATAGTGGCACTGTCAACACCTTCATCAACCGCAAATGGTGCACCAAAAACAAAGTCAATATGATTCCCCTTGTACAACAGATTCAAGTATTTAATGGCAACAGTACTCCAGGCAAAGCCAGAAAAGTTACCTACCATGTAGAACTCATAGCCACCCTCCAAGACCACCATGAGAAGATCAATGCCTTCGTTGTTGAGCTAGACTCTAATCAGATGATCATCAGCTACGACTGGCTTGCTCGCCACAACCCTGCCATTGACTGGATTGAGAAGAAAATCGACTTCACCCGTTGCACCGAAGACTGTGACAACTATAAGTCACAGCAGGATGGATATTTCAGCCTCCACCTCTGTGTCATCAAAGGAGTCACCAAGAAGGTACCAGCTGCCTATCATGATTTTCTTGATGTTTTCTCAGAACAGGAGTCCAACTGAATGCCTTTGAGAAAACACTGGGATCATGCTATCAATCTCAAGCCCAACTTCATTTCAAGAAAGGGGAGAGTTATCCTGCTATCCGATACGGAGTTGGAAGAAATACGGACTTTCATTGACAAGGAAGTCAAGAAAGATTACCTCCGACCAAGCAAGTCCCCCCAAATGTCCCCAGTATTCTTCATCCTGAAGAAGGACAGAAAAAAGAGGCTGGTAATGGACTACTGATATGTAAACGAAGGGACTATCAAGAATGTATACCCTTTACCACTCATTTCACAGCTCATCGACCACCTCAAAGGCGCTGACATGTTTATGTTGTAGAACTGATATTTAGTTAGTCGCTGAGGACAGATTACATAATCAAAATGTGGACATTACAGAGTTACTTACTCTGTTGCACCTCAGTCCAGTACTTTTACTGAAGACTGAGGTGAGACATTTGAGACTAGCTACACATTCTTTTAACTCACTAATTCTTCTGAGAATAACTTGTCCACTCATTAGCCAACACCTAACCTCGGAACAAAAGGTTATGAGCCCTACACTCTGAAAACCTTACTATGAAATGCCTTCTACTTCAGCCTCAGCAAACATTCCTTTGTACCAGTCAATCTTGTCCACTAGCAAAACGAGCCAAGGCTCAAGTCATCTATACGATATCCCATCCCTCGAGAATGATGGAACAAATTTCCAGACATGGAAATTCCATGTCTTGATGGTCCTTGATGTCCGAGGACTAATGGGAGTGGCAGACAGATCTGAGAAAAAACCTGATGGGTCCGACCCATTGATGCTCTCCGACTGGTTAAGCTGAGACAAGGAAGCCTGTGCACAGATCACATTTACCTTGAAGGATAAACCACTAAACGGCATCCTATACTCTACAATGGCTGAAGAAGTATGGAAAAAGCTGAACAAGCACTATGAGGGCAAAGGTCACCAAACCATCGCATATCTAATTGGTGAACTCTTCCATGGCACCCTATCCGATGAGTCCGAGATGGAACTGCAGCTTAACATGATGTGACAGAAGGCCTACATGCTAAAGTCACTAGGTCAGCCTCTCGATGATACACTTGTCGCAATTGCCATCGTGATATCACTTTCTACCTCGTACTCAACACTCTGAACGATCCTGATGTCCTCCGCTGACAAACTCTCCGTCGACTCTGTGGTCTCGCAGACCTTATTAGAAGAGAAGTCTAGAAAGGCTATACAGTCAGCTCTTCTCATGAAGGGACCTACTATGAAAATGAACGACAAGTCAAAGGAGAAGGGAAAGGAGAAGCTGAAAGGTGAGAGAAAGAGGAAGAAGTGCAAGGACTGTGGAAACTACCATGGCAGAAAATGTTGGAAGAAGATAGCTAATGACGCAGTAAAAAATGCCTCAGCAACCCTAATGACTGAGAAAGAAAAACCCAAGGATTCAAAGGAGAAACTGGAACTAGCAGCCCATGTCATGCAAATAGATTTGTGAGACACACCACTACAGCTATTCATAGCAGAGCAGCTGGTGACTGATAAAAACACTCCGTTCGAATGGATAATTGACTCAGGTGCATCCGCCAACATGAGCTCACAATGCTCTTGGTTTATGACCTTCCAGCCCTTGATACCACCACAACCCGTCATCATTGTGTTAGAGATGACAACTCCGATCTCCTCCGGGCCCTCCTGTCCAACTCCGAGATTCCTTAACGAAGTTCTGGACAAACTCCTACAACTCCTACATAGGAGTTACTGAAGTCCTATAGAAGCAGTCGGAGATGGATAGGAAGGCCGGACTTGTGTCCAATGGCATATCAGTATGCATTCTTTATGTCATTTCTTTACCCTGTCTCCGCTTCATTCTCATTCCATAACTTCATGCCATTT